>PVIJ01004997.1:0-67832 GCA_004024925.1 Scalopus aquaticus | reverse complement strand
GATGTCCAAAAATAGATGATTGGATCCAGAAGATGTGGTACATATACACTATGGAGTACTATTCAGCATGGAAAGAAGATAAACACATGCAATTTGCCGCAACATGGATGGAATTGGAGGGAATCATACTCAGTGAAATAAGCCAGAAAGAAAAAGAAAAATATCGAATGGTTTCACGTCTGGTGTTCTGTTGCCGTCGCTGCTGCCACCACATTTGTTCCCAGCAGTCCCTGGGTCCTCCCCTCCTAATCCACTGAAATCACAAACTCACTGGGATTCACAGGAGGCTTTGGGGTCTTCATCTCTACCGACCGCCTCGTCCATCTTTCGTTGTCTTAGAATAGGATCTGCTCAAGTGATTTTAGGTTTTATGCTGCTCGGTAATGTGTCAGTTTCCCTGCCGATCTTTTGTGTTTTTTAAAGATTTATTTATGCATACAAGCGCGGGGGCGTAGGCCAGAGGTGTGAGGTGGTGAGAGGATTCACCAGAGACAGAGTAGGGAGCAGAACAGGCAGGTGGACTGAAGTACACTGCTGAGGGGAGCAGTGGGTGAGGCAGGAGAGGTCTGCTGCACCATGTGGGTCAGCTCTCTGGCCAGGAATTGAACTCATGCTGCAGTGGCTGTGGCCAGCTTCATAGTGCTGAGACTTAACCCTTTGCACCACCAGGGAGGCCCTCCCTGCCATTGTTAATCCACTCATTTATTCCAAGAATATTCAGTAAATGCCAATATTCTACATTCATTGACAGAGATAATATAGTTTCGAAACATGCAAAAGCTGAGTCTTGTGGACTCGGACACCCCTCCCTCCAATGCAGTATCCCTCTGCTCCCAGAATGTTCTAGAAGAGCTTGGACCCTCTCCCATCAAAACATAATCCTAATAAACACCAAGTACTGATCAGAAACTAACTAAAATTCAATTTCAAAAGAAGTTGGTATTATATGAATTTTAAAAAAGGTCTTGTTTTCAAGCATACCCTACTTTGAGGGGTTGCAGAAAGCCTGCATCACAGAAGTTTCCTAGCAGACATGGGTGAACTCTAACTTGAACAGTCATAAACCAATCAAAGGGCCTTATTGCCTCCCACAGTTGAAAGCCCTTGGCCTGAGTGGCTCCAGGCACGTCTATGGTGTCCCTATGAATTCAGCCTTCGCCCTCTTCCAGCCCTGTTCGCTGTGTGCAGACGCCATTCTCAAACCACTTCTCAAGTTGTGGCAAGTCAGCCGCCAGCAGCTCCAGGCAGCCCCCAGGGAAGGAGAGTGGGCCTCTGCCAGTGACCATAACGAGTCAGGACGTGGTCCTCTCTGGACTACAGCGAGGTGACTGTCCCCTCCTGGAACCAGTCCACAGGGATAATACGATTGGCAAGGCTGGAAATCAGGTGCTACATCATCCCAGTCGGAGCTACAAAATAAAGACAGGAGATGCCTGGGTTCCCAGAGGAAAACCTGATTGTTTTCTGTTACTGAAAATACCCTCCTTGCTTCTACTAGATGCCACACATACAGGAGAAGGTTGTCTGGCTGCCTCATTAAGGCCTTATGCTGACTTTGCCCTACAGAAGCCCCTGTTCTCAGAGTCTGCCATCCGATGTGCAGATCTGAAAAACTCACTTGTTACCAAGAGTCCTGTGGCCTTTGGAATAATGGCTGTGCCAAGCTGACACCTGCGGCTGCTCCCTAAACCAGTGCTCTGGTCTCGGAATAGTTACTAGGAAATACAACTTCTTAGTTGACTCGAAAATGTGAGACACAGAGACCAACTCAGTGGATAGAGCTACATGGGAGGTGGTTAAAACCAGTAGTCTCAGGTTAAGCATGAAGTCAGACTCGGGGGAATTAATTATGTAACCACTTACTGTGACGTGTAACTGATGCTCATTAGCGTGCCCCAGAAGGCATGGCATACCTGCCAGACGCCATGATCCCAAAAGACTCATCCTCACCTTCCTTTCCACACCCACAGTATGTTCGGGGTAACTATTGCTAAATTCTGCCCTTCTGACATTCTGATTGCGGCTGTTGTATTTTCACGAGGATGATTTCATTCCATTGACACCTTACTTAACTGAATTGTCTTCATTTGCTTTTTGCTCTCACAGCAGGCCATTAATAATTGCTTGCTTTAACAGGGCAGAGAGTAAGCAGTTTCAGTCTGTGTACTGATGACAAAAAGTGTTTAAAAAGCTACTTATTAAAACTTTCTATATAATCTCCAAGCATGACAATGAATTAGGTTCTTTAAGGTCAATGGAAGTAAGCAGAAAATTCTTCCTGGCATTCCCTATGAAGAGAATCTTGCCCCTTTTCTTGAAATTTTACACACCACGCTGGTGAAATTTCTCAATTGAAAATTTTCTCTTTTTGTAGTGAAACTAATTTCAAACCTCTCTACAAATCATGATCATTTTCTTTGCGCTCTTATTTTGATATCATTTCAAATTAACAAACTGTCAAAAGAAAAATGAAAACAATTTCCCTATACCCAGAGTCATCTCTTATTTATAATTTGCTCCACTGGCTAGCTTTATGATTCTCTCTTGAAAGGGGAGGTTAAAGACATTGTCCCTTTCTCCCTGGACTCTGCATTGTATATGTCCTAACACCAAGGACATTTTGTACACAGCTGTACTACAATGATCGAAATCAGGAAATTTAACAACAAAATACTGCTATTATGTAATCACAGTCTAAATTTTAAAAAATTGCTCCAAGATGTTATTTTTAAACCATTTTCTCCGTTTAAAGTTCTAACCAGTATCTTGTGTTGGGTTTAATTGTTCCTTTACTGCTGAAAAGTTACACTCCTTTGTCACTGCTGACCTTGACAATTTCGAAGAGTACAAACTAGTTATTTTGGGTTTTCTGATTTTTCTACGTGATTAGACTCAGGTCAGTAATGTTTGTGCATTCCATCTGTCTTTACTATGTCATATTCGAATTTCCATGATGTTGATTTGTCCCAGTTTTGATGCAACATTCATCACGACCTTGGCATTGGTTAAGAGAGTATCAAGGGGAAGGGAGTCTCCACCAATTTTCTCCACTGTAAAGTTATTTTTTTCTTTCTGTTTGTAATTTGTAAGTAATTTGCAGAGAGGTATTTGGAAGTTTTGTCTATGGCCCGTTTCTGAGATTGTTTTTAACTTTCACTCTTTTCTATAACCTGTGTCAAGTCAGCACACACATCCTTCATTTGACACATTGATAAACAGAAGACAATTGGCTAAAGGAATTACTGTAACAAATGGTACATTTGGGGTTAAAGCCCAGTCCTTGCATTCCTGTTTCAGCTTCTTTATATGGCAGTTTCCCCCACAGACTTTTTGTAGAGAATCTTGGTCACCTGCTCAGCCACTTAAACTCATGGTTTCTTATATTTGGAACGACTTTGGAGTAACAGGAAAAGTGGGGAGGGAACCTGATTCTGTCACTTCTGAGTGCTGTAATCTTTGGAAAGTTGTATCAAAATTTCTGAATCTCTCATCTTTTTCTGTGAAAGGATATGTCACTCAACATTCAGGGTTGCTTTGTGATGAAATGAGACAATATATTTTTCTCATGAGTCAATATAGTATCTATCATACAGTAACTCGTCAACAAATGTAGATTCATTCTCTTCTTGTTCCGCTTAGCATTTTTTTCTTGTTTCTTTTGAATATCACTTGCCAGACTCTGTCTATACACTGGGGATGTAGTGATGAGAAGCCCTACTCTCTGCTGAAATGGAAAGTACAAGAACATATCCTGACAACGTAGCATTTTGAGCCATGTAGGTATCTGAAGTAGAGAGTCCCAGGTAGGAGGAACAGCAAGTGCCCGTATTTGAGTTGGCCATGTCTTGAAGTCAAAGCATGTAGAGGAGGGGATGAGAGCTCAAGATGCAGAGGATAAGATTAAAATTTGGTCAAGGGCCAGATTGTGCAGGTCAATGTCAGAGAATGATGAAAGACACTCTAAGATTTGTGCAGAGAAGTCATTTTTTCTTTCTTCTATTTTAAGTGAATCACCACTGTTGTATGTTGAATTGTGTCCTCCTCAAAGTATATGTCTTAGTTCTAATCCCCTAAATTTCAAAAGAGGTTTTGCTGTATTTTATTTGATTGGCAGGTACAATCAAGTTAAGGTGAGGTCATGCTCAGTAAGAGTGGACTCTCATCTAGGAGAACTGGTTTATGTAAGAAGTGAAATCTGAGCACACAGGAGACCATGTGAAGAATGAGGGAGGTATTAGAATGATATAAGCCAATGATGCGTGGACCAAGAATGGCTGGTAATTACTAGAAGGTGAAAAACCAAAGGATGTATTTTTCCTTGTAGGCTTCAGACAGGCCACGGCCCTGCCAACGCCTCAATGTTGGACCTCTAGTTTCCAAGAACCTCGAAGAAGAGATTTCTGGTGTCTGTGGTCATTTGGTGTGGCATCATGGCACAACAACTGCTCCGTGAAGATGATGGGCGAGTCTGGAAGCAGTGGATGATCTACCACATAGTCTACATGAAAGATGATATGACAAGGACTCAGCAGGAGAGACGAGAGGTAAGACTGGGCAGATTCTGGTATCTTTTGCAGGCAGAGGCAACTGTATTTGATGTTGGATGGGTTGACCCAAACCAGTGGGTCAACCACTGTGGAAGAGAATGTTGTTGTTGACTGCAGTAGGACAAAAGACAGAGTCTAAGGGGTACAGTTAGTGTCCTCACGTACTGAATATGAGAATAAGAAAGATGGAGAGGACTCCACGTGGACTCTACCTGATAGTGTGAAACTTACCATCTTACTGATGAAACAGTCACCAGTTTTGAGATGAAGACATCATAGGAGCAGCAGGTGTGGAGGGGAAATCACAGATTCAGTCTGCAATCTGCTGAAACTTGAGATATCAATTAGACACACAAGTGAACATTTGAGGAGGCAGTTAAAGGCAGGAAACCGGTGCTCAAAGGGAAAAGTTAATGTAGATATATAAATGTGGGTTCTTAATGATGATCAGTCAAGCCAAAAAACTGTATGAGATGTGAAAACTTAGGGAATGTGTGAAAATAGAAAAGATGGTGAGTCCTTCTACGTCATCCTAATAATTGCTAGATTGTACTGGTTGATAGAAAATGAAAACATAACAAATCTTGATAAATCATGCCTTTCAAATAACAAGATGTGAGTTCGTTCCTTCCATGGTAATATGCAATGGCAGAGTGCTGGAGTTCAAGATCAGTGATAGTCAGTGTTAAAAGTTGAGATGGATCTCAGTTTCACAGGTTCTGCTTGTGTGCTGTTGAGTTGAGGCCTAGAATTCTTATTCTGTAAAAAGCACAGCTAGAAATGGTGAAGCAGGGCTTCAAGGACCTGCTTTCAGGGATACTTCTTTTTTTTTTAAAAATATTTATTTATTTATGTATACAAGCTGGGGTACAGGCCAGAGGCGTGGGGTGGTGAGATGGTTCACTAGAGACAAAGTGGGGAGCAAAACAGGCAGATCGATTGAAACACACTGCTGAGGGGAGCAGCGGGCGAGGAAGGAGAGGTCCGCTGCACCATGGGGGAATCTCCCCCGCTGGGCATCGAACTCACGTCGCCACTGCTGATAGCTCCACAGTGCAGCGCCTAACTGCTGTGCCACCAGGCAGGCCCTTTTAGAGAGACTTCTTTGACAAATCTCTGTTTAGGTTTTCTCTTGTAGTATTCACACCGAATTTGTAAGGTGCGGATGTTCGAGATTCTTAAATTGTGCCACTATTCTAGTGACTGTGTGAATGCTCGAAACCACCACCGGATGACAAATGTGTGTGAAAATGATGTCAGTATTTATGAATTTGCAACTCTGTCTTGAACAGAGAAGCTGCAGGAAACAGCAGGTAGGGCAGGGGGAAAAGGACGCAGGGAGGAGGCCACCAACTATGCAGCTGCCTTTAGTGCCAGGCGTGGTCCGCTTCACTCCACATACCCTGAAATGCAGCTTAGAACTGCCCCCCACCAAATGTAAGAGCCCACACCTTTCACTTTTGATTTTGCTTTTCATCTGCTTCTTGGCCTCTTTGAGACATGCTGGTCCCCTTTCACCTGCATCTAGTCATTCCAGCTCAAGGCCTAAACCCGCAAAGCAGGATGGTCCCCTCGGTCTCCACCATCTTAGTCACCTCTCTTCACCCTGCCGCTGAGTCCCATGAAAATAAGCTAGAAATGTCACTAGATATTAAGAGGTTCAAAAGCTTCAATGACTCTAGAATACCTGATATGCTCTCAGTCAGCTGATTACAGTCTGTGTTTGGTGGTTAAAATACCTTTAAATGTGGTGGAGTTACCAGAGAAAATGGAAGCATTTCTGATTAGAATTTAGACATGTGTTTTACTCCTTGCAACAATTACAGTACAATTAGAATTTTTTTTTAAAAAGAAAGACAACAAAAAAGGAGAAAGTAAAAAAGTAAGAAAAAAATGCCTATTTTCATAAAAACATTTTTGTTTTAGAAAATTCAAAAATGTTTCTAAAAATCTACTTTCATTTGGATAAAATTTACGAAGTTCTATTTCTGCTAACAATTATACTTAATGCTTGATCAGGATCTTTTAAAAAATTACATCTTTATTGAAGTATAACTGAAAAAACAAATTACATATTTTAAGTATCCAAAATAAGTCTACGAAATGGTGACTTAATATTCATTGTAAAATGATTACCATAATCAAGCTAATTTGCACATCCATAATCTCAGAAAGTTACTTATTTGGAGGAAGGATATGGTGAGAGCACTTAATATCTATTCTTTTAGCAAATATCAAGTATACAATACAGTATTAACTGTGCTGTATCCTCCGAGGAGGCTCAGGTCTAAAAATCTGTGAAAAAGAAAATGCTGCCTTGATTATCTTTACTTCGCCTTAATTTTCACGTGAAGTTATACTCCTTACCTCATTCAGGTATCCATCCATCTACTCATTATGCAATGAGTAGTTACTATGCTGTAGGTACAATGTTTGAAAAGCAAGATATGGCCCCTGCCTGCCTAAGATCACATCAGAGTTACTTTGCTGGGATCATCACATTGCAAGCATGTCAGAAAGACAAGGGAAGGAAAGTAGAGTTTGGGATTTGAAGAACAAATCTCAACCACATGAGACCGCCACACAAGGTCTTCTCATACTTTTGAGAGTTTCCTTCATAGATTTTTTTAAAAGGGCATATGTATCTTTTTGATTGCTGGGTAATATTCCATTGTGTATATATTCCACATCTTCTTGATTTAGTCATCTATTTTGGGGCATTTGGGTTGTTTCTGTATTTTACCTATTGTAAATAGTGCTGCAGTAAACATAGGAATACAAAAATGAGAAATGATATAAAATATGTATGAAAGAAAGAAAGAAAGGAAGGAAGGAGGGAGGGAGGGAGGGAGGGAGGGAGGGAAGGAAGGAAGGAAGGAAGGAAGGAAGGAAGGAAGGAAGGAAGGTAGGAAGGAAGGAAGGAAGAAAAGGATCAACTGAGAAATAAAGAGTGGAAGGAGCAGGCAAAAAAGAAAAAAATAAGTTATGTGTATTAGAATGCTCTAGAGAAACAGAACCAATAGGAATTTTGAAAGAAAAATGGATGGATGGATGGATGGATGGACGGACGGACGGACGGACGGACGGACGGACGGACGGACGGATAGGTAGGTATGTATGTAGGTAGATAGGTAGGTAGATAGATACATAGATAGATAGAAGATTTATGATAAGAATTGACTCACGGTTATGGAGGTTTGATGTCTAACCAGCAATCTTCCATGTGTAAGTTCGAGAACTAGAAGAGTTGGTGATATAATTCAGTCTGAATGCAAAGACCCAAGAATCAGGGACAAATGTAAAAACCCAGAACCAGGAGCACTGGTGTCTGCTGGCCACAGGCAGAAGAGGGATGCTAGCACAGGCGAGAGAATTTGCCCTTCCTCCATCCTATTTGCTCTGGTCAGGTCATGTAAGTGTTGGACGAGGCTCAATCCACTTCAGATATAATCTCTTTCTGCGGCACCATCACAGATACACCCCAAAACGATGTTTTACCAGCTATCTGGGAAAGTTGACATATAAGATTAAATATCGAGTTGACATATGAGATTAAATACCACAAATGTTGAATTTTTTCATATGATTATTTGCCATCCATGTAACATCTTTAGTGACGTGCCTATTCAAATCCAAATCTATTCCCATTTTCTAACTAGATTGTTCTCTTACTGCTTAATCTAGAGAGTTCTTTATATATTCTGGATCTATAATTTGAAAATATTTTCTCCCAATCTGTGGCCTTCTTTGAAAAGCTTGTAAAAAAAGTCTTTTGCTTAGAAGAAGATTCTCAAATTGTGATGATGTCTAGTTTATTAACTTTCCTTTTGAGAATTATAGTTTAGGCATCCTGTCTAAGAACTCTTTTGCTAGTCCTAGATCAGGAAGAATTTCTTCTGTGTTTAACTCTAAAAGTTAGATAATTTAATCTTTTCTATTTAGATCTATAATCTATCCAAATTCTTTCTTTATGCATGAGTTTTAGTTCCAGGTTATTTTTTGGTCTTATTTTTTTTTGGGGGGGGGTAGGGTTGCCTTTAATTGTAAAGTTGTTCAAGTACCATTTTTTGAAAAGACTCTGCTTCCTCTGTTTAATCACATTTGCACTTGGATCAAAAACAGTGCTTGTGTGGTGGGCCTCCCCGGTGGCACAGCGGTTAAGCGCTGCGCTGTGGAGCTGTTGGCAGCGGCGACGCGAGTTCGACGCCCAGCCGGGGAGAGTCCCACATGGCGCGGCAGACCTCTCCTGCCTCGCCCGCTGCTCTCCTCAGCAGTATATTTCTGATCTGCCTGTTCTGCTCCCAGCTCTGTCTCTGGTGAACCCTCTCGCCGCCCCACGCCTCTGGCCTGTACCCCAGCCTGTATGCATAAATAAAAAATAAATCTTAAAAAAAAAATAAATAAACACATTATTCTGTTAAAAAAAAAAACAGTGCTTGTGTGGGACAATTTCTGGACTTTCTCTTCTATGTCATTGATCCCTTTACTCTTTTGTTAATAATACATATTCTTTATTACTATAATTGTGAAACAAGTCTTAAAATCAGGTAGTGTGCTTCCTCCAACTTTGTTCTTTTTCAAAATAATTTTTGTTTTTCTAATTCCTTTGCCTTTCCAAATAAATTTTAGAGTCAATTTATATATACAAGGAATATTCCTGGGATTTATTAAATCTATGGATTAATTTGATGAGAACTGACATCTTTACTATGTTGACTTTTGCATTCTATGAATGCAGACTCTTTTCATGCATTTAGGTTTTCATTAGCATTTCTTTCGTTAGCATTTTTAGTTTTCAGCATATAGATCCTGTACATATTTTTTAGATTTACATATTTCTTCTTTTTCTTTTGGAGGTGATGGCAACCAATAACAAAAATATTTTATTACCAATATTAAATATGTATATATAGCTCTTTGAAAATATATGAGTTTCTTCTTACTTTTCCCATCATGCAGATGAAATGTCATACAAGGACAAGTGTTTGGAGTCTATTGTTGTAAACACAAACTCCAAATATATAGCACTGAATCACTTTCACTGACCTAGAATGATATCTAATACGTAATAGGCACTATAAATTTGTTGAAGGAATGCATAAGTAAATTTAGAACATTTTAAATATTTAATTACTTACATCTCAATTGATGTGAATATGATTAGATATCAAACAAATACCCACAAAAGTATATGCACATCTCCTCAAAATTTATCCAGTGAGGGATATGCCCCAAGTGGCACATCAAAATATCCAGGAGGTACATACATGCTGAAATGCTCAAAAAAATTAAATTCCATGAGGGACTAAAATATAACTGTCTTGTTCGCTGAGGCTGATTGTCTGTGTCCAGCACTCTCTAAAAGACAAAGCAGAAGCTCAGTGGATATTTGTTGAATAATTGAAGGAGTGTATGACTGAGGGAAAGATAATTAAGATAATGAAAAACATATGACTCTGTTAAACATGGTTTATAACATTCCAGACTCTCTCTGTTCCTAGAAATATGGTTTCTATTTTTCAAGTTGGGATTGTATTATACTCAGTGATTTTTTAATTAAACTGATAAGTATATATGAGCATTTCCTAAGTCATTAATTTTTTTTCAAATAATTATTAATGGGTAATCAATTCCATCAATATATTTCTATATCATTTTATACTATGATTACCTCTGCCATTAAAAATTATTCAATGTGCATGTTTTTCACTATTTTTGAAATATTAAAATGCCTGGTGAAGAGAGAACAAAAATTGTGTGAATAGGCCAGAGACAATAATAAGAGATGGGATTTCTCAGATAACAAGGCCAGCCACAAATTAATAGCAAATAATTTTTTTAAAGATTTATTTATTTATGCATACAAGCTGGGGTGTAGGCCAGAGGTGTGGGGTGGTGAGAGGATTCACCAAAGACAGAGTGGGGAACAGAACAGGTGGATTGACTGAATTACACTGCTGAGGGGCAAGGTAGGAGAGGTCTGCTGTGCCATGTGGGAATCTCCCTGGCCGGTATCGAACTCGTGCTGCAGTGGCTCTGGATAGCTTAACTCATTGTGCCACCAGGGAGGCCCCAATAGCAAATAATTTAAGGGATGCGAAAACTATGTCAAATCTTAGTTTTTTATCTGTTCCTTTAATCAAGTAATATTTATTGGATGTCTCATTGAATAATTATAATTCAGTTAATGATTGAATAATTGAAACTGAATACTTTTCCATTCTCATATGTGAACATTTTCTATGACTACTATAATGTTACCCAGTCTTACTCAGAATAATAGACATTTACACCTTTATTTATATGAGTAGGAGATAATACCTCTACTAGAAAAGAATTTTGAATACATGAAAAAAGTAGAAAAGGTGAGATTAACTAGGGTCAAATTATAGGAGACAAAAATCATGATTATTATGAACCTTAAGAAAACAAGGAAAAACATTAACAATGAAGACCAAGATAAAGGTTAAGATGTTCTTAATGAGATCTCAGTTGGATGCCCAAGGCTAAAATGGTAAGTGACAATAATCATTTTAGATGTACACTGAACCCAGAGAAAGCATTTTCACAAAAAATCATTTCTGAAATGGAGAATATTATAAGTACAAAAATGATAATCCCCACTTCCATGGAAGTGGCAACAAAATAGGTACAATTGGGCTAGATAGGGCTATTTATTTCCATACTTACATTTCATGTTAACAGTTCTTGAAATGTGATGTGTAAAGAAATGAATAGGACCTGATTGAAATGGAAAATTGGGTATGGAGCAGCAAAGCAGAGGGAAAAATAGATTTTATTGTAAATAATGTAATTTCACAATTTCAAGGAATTTATTTATGCATCTCCCATCATCTCCACCACCTACCCTACCATTTGGATATCTTTTCAATAAAAAAAAAATATGTATATAACTTCAGATAGTAGTTGAGTTAATATTTAAGAGGAGCTCTTCAAGCTCTCAAGAAAGGCAATTTATAACACCGACCTATTATTACTAATAACCGCAGTAATAATGACAATAAAAAAAGTCTGCACAGGGAGGGGACCTGAGCCTTGTCTTACAAAAGAGGGGAGAGGAAAGAACCTGGGTGTTAACATTGTCTACAGCACTACAGGGTCTGGAAGCCAGCAGGTTGGGAACAGTTTTTCCCAACAGCTGCAATTCATTTTTTGCATCTTTAGACAGAGAATCATCAGATAACAGTTAACAAAAAGTAATGGGTAGAGCCCAAATGCCCACTAAATGCAAAAGTCTCAGCATTGCGCTGGGGCTCAACTGTCAGTATCAGCCACTGCTGTTATGATAATGGGCCCTACTTGGCACTTCCCTCTGTCACCCATCTGTTGGCTGTTTCCAGGATTGGAACAAGAGATTCTGCCGACTTCTTTCTTATTCAAAGCATGAGCAGTTTGCCATTCCTCATTTAGGGTTTAATGCGCATTTTAGGGAAATTATTCCAGCAGAAAACGACAAGGTAGGGAAGAACAGAGGAGCTCATGGAGACCACAAATTATTTAGAGCAAGCGGAGAGAAAAGCTGCTGAAGATATCCGAAGGCAGATTGTGAATACATATGTTTGCAGAATTCCATGGTTCACTTTGCCTCATACCAGACACAGAAAAATAAAATAGACTAAGAACTTTTTCTGAGTCCAAATCTATTTCCTTAACACAATTGAATTCTGGTCCGGAGATACTTGGTTAGTACTCTTTTATTTTTCTTAAAGATTTTATTTATTTTTGCATAGACGAACTGGGGTATAGTTCAGAAATGTGGGGTGGTGAGAAGATTCACCAGAGACAGAGCGGGGAGCAGAACAGGCGGATCTACTGAAATACACTGCTGAGGGGAGCAGCGGGGAGACAGGAGCCGTCTGCTGTGCCATGTAGCTCAGCTCCCTGGCCGGGGTTGGAACTCAGGCCTTAGTGGTGATAGCCCTGAAGCTTAACCCTTAGGCCACCAGGGAGAACCCTTGGTTACTACTCTTTCCCCTTCTTCACATTGCCTTGAGCCCGTAAGTATTGTGACCTAAGACCTATCTGCTAAGACATAGGTCCTAGAGAACATTGTTGTCAAGTCTGGTAGAATTATGATTTTCTTCTATAGATGCCAATTTCTGTGTTCCCCGCCCATTAGACTACAAACAATCCAAAAGCAGGGACTTATTCTTCTTTGTATCCACGATGTGTGGCACAGCGTCCACCATGGATGGAGACGATTAAAGCAATTCTTTAAAGAAAGAATGGCAAGAGGGACTAAGGGATTTAATCCATCCCCTGTATCTGTGATGAAGTCCACCTGTCCAGTCATCTGGGACAGGATTCAAGTGAGTAGCTCCTTGGGAATGCCGAGCTCAGCTCCCCTGGATAGCTCGGAACCACAGAAAAGAAAGTGCTTTCAAGTGGAGATGCCCGCCCACTGAGAGTATCTGTCTCATGCAATGAAGGCATGGCAGCCCCTTCTGATCTCCTTTAATTCTCTTCTGTATAGTCTATTACCCCCTTAAATATTCAACAGATGTCTTGAGTACCTACTATGTGATATGGCCATTGCCTCCTACCTCTCTTTAACGAAAAGAACTTTTCTTGTCTACTAGATATTCTTTTCAAAGGAGTGCTGTGTCTCCTCCTTCCTGCACACTCCTCCAACCTACACTGGTTGACCAGGTAGCTGAGAGGAGGACTCATCTTGACTTTTTGTAGGTGAGAGCGAGTGAGCCAGAGAGCGAACCAATGGCAAAGAATATATGAACAAATAAGCCCCCAGTTATTTTCCATTCTTATTTTACATGCTTCATATACTGGATACTATCCACTTAGTCATTCACCCACCCTTCTCAATTACAAAATAATTATACAGTGGATATCTCCAGCCTAGAAGCTCCAGCCCCTGCCCAGTGCTGGATCTTGTCTCATACCACTTATCCCGTCGATCATTCTCTCCCAACCCCTCTCGCTGCCTCCCTCTTCCTGAGGTTTTCAAGTTCATAACCACCTGAGAGCCTTTGAATTTTCTGAGCAGTCCTCTGAGTTTTAAAGTGTTTCCCTTGGTCATAGCGGGGCTGCTTCTGGCCCTTCAGACCTCAGCCCTTCTGAGCCCTGCAGAGACCAGGCCCCGGGACCCGCCCAGCCAGTCGCCAGCACATGCGTGCCTGTACGTCCTTCCCAGGGTGTCTGCCTCTGTTCACCCGCAGGTGAGACCATCCCCAACTCATTCCACCTTGGAACCCTCGGTTCCTGGAAAAAGCTGCACCGCACGGCAGGTGCTCAGTGGATTTTTTGAATGAATGAATGAATGAATGGACAGTAACCTGAGATAGACACATACTCCTGGATCCTAAACCATGAGTGAATTTCTCCTGTGTCACTTGTTGGCTAACAACAAGCACAACATCAATAAGAGCAATTAGACACAAGAAAAAAACAGACAAATGAACAGTTGAAATTATGTTTGCTAACTCTCCTGCAAACACACACACACACACACACACACACACACACAAAATGAAGGTGAAAGATCAGTAATCACGGACTTAATTCTCATTTGCTTTTCCTGCCCCGACCCCAGGTATCTCCTGCCCTGAGGGGCACCTGCCACTCTCCCAGCCCCTCTGGCTTTTCTAGGGCATCCATTTAGCGGTTTGCTCTCCCCTGAGGAGCGCTGTCCCGGGAATTCCACGGCCTCAGGCTCCAATGGAAATATCTCGACACCCGGAGCCACAGTGCAGCCATTTGTCTCCCAACAGAAAGAGCAACAGCTGTCTTCTCCCGGGGAACCAGAACTTGAGAGATGGCGTCTTCTCTGCCTCCCGCAGACGCGAGTTCCATCGCAGGCACACAGCAGATGCAGTGCTGATCGCCCATTCCCGTCAGCCCCCACACAGCCTCACTGCTGGTCACCGCCGAGGCGGTTTGAAGCTGAAGTCTTCGAGTGCTGAGGTCGAGTGATTGAAAATTCTAGAATATGGGCAGAAGGAGATGAAGAGTTGTTTATAGCTCTTGCACATCCACTAAAAGCCTCTGGCCAGAAGCAGCTCTGCCTGAAGGAAAGTAAATTTCTTCCAGAGCTGAAAGGAAATGTGTTTTGAGGGAATGTAGGGAACCTTGCAGAGGGAACTGTGGCCTGTAGGCCTGGAGATGGCATGGGGTGATGACTCGCGGTCATTCCTCAAACCAGGGAGGTCTCTGTCTGCAGTATGGCCCCAGATCTAGCTGTTGCTCTCAACTTGAAGTGGCCTCAGTGAAACAAGCCCTCTACTTTGAGGGGCCTACTTGATGTAAGGCCCCTGTTTTCCCTCCACCTCGGAAAGCTGAGCCAAGCAAAATTGTAATGGGAGATGCAGGAGTCTGGATGAGTAGCCAAGGACACAAGGACCGTAGCTCGTGACTGAAGTCTCCTCCTCTGGCCTGGTCTTCAACACCAAATTGCTCTTGAATGTCATCTTCCACTAGGAGAAGAATCAGCAATGAATTTCCTCTGTTTTCTATTTAGCTCTTTAGCTTGACACTCAGCCTATGGGCACATATTCACTCATTCAATTATTAGATATTATGAATTGATCTCTTAGTCTGTACCAGATCCATTTTGGAGAATAGTTCTGGAGCTCCAGACAGCAGATTCTGGAGCAGCTGGCCAGCATGGTACTCTGCCTCAGATCTCCACCGGGAAACAGACACAGGTACTCATGATGGAACATGATGGATCCTATAATGCAGGTGACTGCTCCCAGGATTGGGGAGCTCAGTACTAAAGGGGTTTGTGGCACTCAGTTTTGGAGAATACTCAATGACTGTGAAAAGTCCTAGGTGTTAAGTAGAATGAAATATCCAGCTCAAGCTTGCAGATGGAGGAATTGAGCAAATGGTTTTATAAACAAGAAAGCCAATAGAAACATCTTTAGAGAAATGAACTCTGGGGGTGAATTTGTAAGAGATCCTTTGAAGAATGCATTTAAATGTATAGACTTTCTCCCTCAAGAAAATCATGTCCATGTGAAAACATTTTTTTAATGCAATTCCAACGAGGTCACAAAAGACCCTGTAGTAGGTGCAGGTTAATAATCTGGGGGACCTTTAGCCCCTTTCCCATTTAAAATAGCATTTTTCAAAGTGAAGACTGTGCACCAATTGCTTTAGAGGCACCTGAGATGTTTACTTAGAATTCGGATTCCTGGGGCTCCGTCTCAGGCCCCTAAAAATGTTGTCCTACTCTGGGGTCCAGAACTCTGATTTTTTTTTTTTTTTTGGTAAGTTATAACTGTTTCCAGGAATATGTTTTTGTCGTAACATTAATGTTGTTATTGTACAATAAGGTAAATATATATTTTTTGATATTTTTCTATATTTTACATCATTGTTCAAAACAAGGGCAGCAAGAACACCAGCGACTATGGTGAGAGCCCAGGATTCTGCTTTTTAAACAACAGTGTCCTCTTCTGTGTGGTGAAATCTGAAATAGCTTCCGGGAGCTTTTTGTATGCACACCCTAAGCCCTGGGGCATTTCGGGGACATTTACACTCACTGAGACCCCTGTCTTTTAAACTAGGGGTATTACACACACCCCTACCACCGAAGAGAGACTAAAAGGAGCTTCCTCAGGACATTACTGTGGAACCCCCATCCGTACCTGGCCTGGGAGCGCCACGGAGTGAAGTTCAGCATTCGACAGCCAGCGCTGTTCAGGCTGACTTGTTCCACAGGCTGGTGCTGTCTAGCCCAGAAAACTACAAATTCCTGGACTGTTGGGTCCCCATTCCTCATCTTGTATCCGCCAGATGACTGGACAGACACATGCTAAGTTTTTATTAGTTGCTTGTGGACTTAGTTCTTTCCTGGACACAACCGGTCAGCCTGTCTTGCCATCAGGATCCAAAAGCCGCTTTTGCATTTTGGTTTAGGCTTATCCGCACACTCCCACGTCTGCATCCTCTGGTCTATTTTAGTAAGAAATGTTCTGTTCGACTCACCCTCCACTGCATCTCCCTCCCAGGCTCCCCACGGTTGCCTCCCAGAAAGCTCTTCGTGTTGAGCAAACAGACGCTAAGCGGCACATCTTCCTCTGAGCTCCCACACGCTGCCAGGTGAGCGCCGCACACTGGCCCCGAACAGCTGCTCAGGTGTCCAGAGCAGCGGGCAGTGACTGTGGGTGCACCTCGCTTGTCTGATGGGCCCTGGGTCGGCCGGGGGAGGAAGCCACAGTGCAAATGTTTGCCTTGCCGGCTGGAGGTCCTGAAAGCAGCTGCCTGCTGATGGGTGATAACTTGCATAATAACACCGAGTGTTCAGACGCTGCCAGGCGCGAGCCAGACCGGCACACTCCCCTGTGCAAGCCCTCGCTGTGGGCCAAATCCTTATCTTCCAGCATGCAGGCCACGACGACAGGGGCCGGTGCAAATCCGATCCAAAGATGCCCACCAGCGCCCCGCTGGGGCCAGCAGTGGAGGGGCAGGGAGCTGCGGTGCTCTGGGCTGCGTGTTTGCAGGGCAAACAGCGCACGGGCTCAAGGCAGACGTGGCCCCTGTGCATGGAGTATCGGGGGAGATAGTCTCCCTGAGAATAAGAGGGATAAATGGAGAAAAGCGGACTCTCTTATGGAACTGGTTCAACTGGTGGTTAGTCACATCTCTTAAAGTGATTCCCTCTACTAGTGAGGACAGACTTAGAAAACCAGCCCATTGGTTGGCGTACTTGACCTTGGCCTAGGATCTGGCTCACTGTAGGAAGTCTTTGGAGTTAAAACGAGCATGGAACGGACCGTTAGCAACAGGCACTCTTCTGCCTTAACATTTCTCAGATCGTTTCCGTCTATTCTCATTGTCTGTGATTTACTCAAAACCCCACTCCCAAATGTGGGCCCCGTACCGGCTCTCTCACGTCACTTGAGCTCCCCTTTTACCCCCTGCAGTCCATTCTGCACCTGGGAGGGGCAGTCCCCAAAGTCTGAGCAGCTCAGGTTACTCTTCTCTTCTGTTGCCTTTCGGCAAAAACGTCCAGACTGTCTGTTCTCTGCCTGGAGGATCTGTGGTAACTCCCTGGTTCTCCAAATGTGAATGAATCCGCCAAGGAAAGGGGTCTGCGAGCTTCATCGTGGTCTGGTTTCTGTCTCTACCTCCATTCTTAACCCCCCACTTTCTACTTCCCTGCATTGGCCTTTTTATTAGTGCACCCAGCACACTGAGTTTGGCAGGGTTGATACCAGGAAAAAGGAGGCTTTTTAAATTTAGACAAAAGGCAGTGACATCAAAGATGTTAACTGCAGATCTTAAAAAAATTGGTCCAAGAAGTTTGAGACATTGATTAGCCAACACTATCACCCTCGGATGGTATTTGCCAATTATTTGAGCTGTGAAATGCTCCCCAGTTAAACTAATCTGAATTTGGTTTTGTGAATGGTCACTAATGGCACCTTGAGTGAAATGGAAATAATCAGGGACTTGCCCCAAGGTCCCAGAGATTTGAGTCCTCAGGGCATTATTAAAGGGCAGGGCTGTGCTCCACTCTCTAAGACATCCTGTTACTTTTTTCAAAAGCAGTTTTGTTTAACCAATTATTTTCCTAAGGTAGCCGAACACAAAATATATTCTTGTGGAAGCACATCTTACTAAAATGTCTGTGGTTAAGAATCTGGAAATTTACCCTTAGGGCTCTTTGCCTACTGACCCCTCCCTGCCCAGCCCATAAATAAACTCTTGTCAGTTCTTCATTCTGTGGAACAGTCTGGGGCCCTGATCTTGGCAAGTTCCTGATCATTTCCATTTCACTCTAAGTCATTGGTTGCCATTCACAAAAGCCAAATTCAGATGAGTTTAATCTGAGGAGCATTTCACAGCTCAAACAACTGGCATACAATGGTGGGTGATAGCCCCCCTTGGCTAAAATTCAGGGGTTTTCAATAGTGAGTGACTTTGTCCCTTTCCACCCCAATTCTCTGGAGGAATTTGACAGCATCTGAAGATATTTTGTTGTCACAGCTACAGGAACCAGGATAAGAAGGCTCCCCCACTCTGAAAAAGGAAAAAGTACAGATCCCAGAATATCAGGAGTGCTGAGACTGAGAAACTGATAAAGCTAGATCCAAACAGTTGAATCATAAGGAACTCTGGCTTTCAGTTCTCATCTCTTCTGTCAAAGCTACAGTTTAGCTTTGCATACCAAGAAATATGGCGGCTCCCCATATCAGATTCACTTATATCCATTTCTGTGACCTAAGAGAAATGCGAAAGAATTAATATAATTGGCACAATTTTGATCATGCGTTAGTTACAAAATCATTCCCTATAGAAGTGACCCCAACATAGGCCTTGCTTCTGTTTGGGGGAGATGGTATGACAAATGGGGGGTGGACAAAATATATTAGTCAGACAACAACGACATTATCACACTTTTTTGGAATTCACTTTATTTTAAAATAGAAATAATAATTTATCTCATAAAATCTCGCTGTGAGGCTTAATTTCAATGCAGAGTTTGAGATAATATTTGAAACACAAGAAATATTTTTTAAAATGGTAAATAAAATGACTGGTAGATTTTAAAAAACATTTTTCTTGAGGCAAGAACATTTAACATTAACTCTTAACAAAATCTTAAGTACAGAATACTGTTTTCTTTTTTTACTGTAAGCGTGAAGCTGTACAGCAGATCTATAGAACATACTCACTTTGCAAGCCTGAAGCCTAAAGAACAGTACCCCATTTCCTCTTCCTCCAACCCTGCTAAACATTATTTCGCTGTTTCTGTAAGTTTAACTATTTTAATTACCTCGTGTAAATGGGCTCACAATATTTGTCTTTCTGTGTCTGACTTATTTCACTTAGCATAAGGTCCTTAATGTTCATCTATATTGTGCTATAAGGCAGGATGTCCTTATTTTTAAGGGCTGTGTAATATTCCACTGTGTGTGTGTGAACCATACTTTCTTTATCTAGTCATCTCCTGACGGATATTTGTACTGTTTCCATATCTTGACTATTCTTGTAGCAGGAAAGAGTTAACAAGCAGAAAAGCCTAGGCAGAGAAAAGCCTTGGCAACAGGAGTGATAAAACCCCCCAGCTTGTAAATCACCTTTGCCCTGGCTAACCTTGGCCTGCATACGAAGGGCAAGAACACCCCAGACTGTACGTCATACCCACTGATAAGACACCTGCCTGTAAGCAATACTCCTCCACTTAAAGTTACTTTACTCCATTTCTGAGCAGTTTTGTATAAAAGCCCTCTGTTTCCTTTACTTGGGGCCCAGGTTCTTTTGGAGATGAACTCCTCCTGGGACCGCTAGGGTAATAAACCTGTATTCACTGTGTTCCTGAGTGTGCCTTGGCTTTCTCGCATCAATTCTGCAACATTCTGAATAGTGCTGCAGTATACTTCTAGAGTACAGCTGTACATTTCAGAGAGATCTTGCTTTCAGTATTTTTGGATATATATGCAGAAGTAGAATTGCTGGATATATAGGAATTCTATTTTTAAGTTTTTGAGTAACCTTTCATACTTTAGGTTGCCCTTTTTCTCTGATGATTGTATCCTTTGTTGCATAGAAGTTTTAAAATTCAATGTACTCCACTTGTCTAATTTTTTTTTGTTTGTGCTTTAGTTTCATATTAATCAGTGGCTATTTAATGATACTGATTCAAGGACAAATAAGAAAGCAATATAATCAATCTCTGACATGAAAAAAATCAATAGCATATGCACTGTAGAAATCAGAATAGAAAGCATATTGTATCTTTGGTTTTGATTTTTGTTTGCAAGTTCAATAATTAAACTCTTAAATTTGCTTGCTTGTAGAAGTATACAACAGCTGATAAGATGTATCTTGTAGTTGTGATCTCAGAGGTCCATTTAATGTGGTAAAATGTACAAGTAAGAGAGTGGTCCTCAGCAAAGGGGAATGCCCCAGGACCCCACCCCCACCTCGAGCCAGAGAGATCCAAGACACCTAGGACTACGAATCCCAGAACGCCATCATCACCGAGGGAAGGATGCTGAGGACTGAGGGTGGAGTTAAGAAATGGTTTTGGGATTTAAAAACCAGACTTGTGAGCTTGGAGCGGGGCTGTTGCTTGTGGGTGTGGATCGCCAGGTTAGAGTGGGCCATAAGATTCCAGCTTAGCGCAACTAGTAGGACACATTCACCAATTTATTCTTTATCTTTTTCCCTTCCCTTTTTTGTAAATAAACCCTTTTTTATTAATTTTATTGTGTGTGTCTGTAGCTGAGTCTTATAAGTTCCTTTTAAGCGCATGGGTGAGAACCCACAGACAGACACCCCATTTTATATCAGGGCTGCCCTGTAACATACACAGTTTGAAATGTTTGGTGTCAAGAAAGCATTTAAATCCTCAGACCCATTAAGTGTAATTATTGAGTGACTGGCAATACTTTTCTTCAATAATGTGCAGGGTAAATTAAAATTCATTTTCAAATTAGATGATAACACCTGCTATCAATCAGTCAAATGTTTGTTTGAAGATCTGGCTTGAAAAAAAAGTAGAGTTTAAAAATATTAACTTGAAATCAAGTATTTCTAGTAGTATGAGAATTATACTTAGATTATGCCAAAATCTTGCTTTTTTAAAAGAAGATTTATTTATTTATGCATACAAGCTGGGGTACAGGCCAGAGGCGTGGGGCGGCGAGAGGGTTCACCAGAGACACAGCGGGGAGCAGAACAGGCAGATCAGAAATACACTGCTGAGTGGAGCAGCGGGCGAGGCAGGAGAAGTCTGCCTCGTCATGTGTGAATCTCCCCAGTTGGGCATCGAACTCGTGTCGCCGACAGCTCCACAGCGCTGTGCTTAACCCATTGTGCCACCAGGGAGGCCCCAAAATCTTGCTTTTTTAACCAGAACTATAGCAAACCTAAAACAGACTTTTCTCAAACTCATAGGTGTAGTGAAGGTTTAAGCACTGAATTTGAGGTCATTCATGACTTTAGAATGCCAGAAACATCCCATCAATTGTTGGGTGACTGACCGGGACTCTCGTTCTCTCAAACTATATTAATAATACATCATATTTCTCCTGTTTGACACAAGCTTTTGTGGGGAGATACAAAGGTAAACAGATAAGTATTTGGGACTAAAGCAAGGGGAAAACCTTACGAGAGAGGTCAAGAAAGAGAACCACCTCGTTGGGTATAAAAATCACTGGGAAAATACGCAAGGAACAATATAGAAAGATATTCCTAGCTTCATCCACTCTGCTATAGATGTACATATATTGAGATAAAATTGTACCCACTGGGGAGTTGATGTAGTGAGAGGCTATGTGGTGCGGAGACACAGATCCCACAAAGGGGCGATATTAACCACATCTTCTGACGACTGCTAAATGGGGAGCAGGCTCGGTTTTACACTCAGTTACATGTGCTAATAAGAGCACGCAGCCCGCGGTAAACAATACAAGTGCACTGTTCATTGTTCATTGCCGACGTGTATAAAGTTCCCTTAGGGGGCCTCTCTGGTGACCTAGGGTTATGTCAGCGCTACAGCACGAGTTCGATCCCTGGCCAGGGAGCTGACCCACAGGGCACAGCAGACCTCTCCTGTCTTGCCGGCTGCTCCCCTCAGCAGTGTATTTCAGTAGATACATCTCTTCTGGTCCCCATTCTGTCTCTGGTGCATCCTCTCACCCCCTGCACCTCTGGCCTGCACCCCAGTTCTACACAAAAATAAATAAATCTATAAAAATAAAGTTCCCTTAGGCTGAAATCTCCAGTCACACCCCAGTATAGTCTTGACCCAATAGAGTGTTTCCACGATGTATTGTTAATGCATGTCGCTTTAATTCTAGCAATTCGTGACTGTTTCTTTTAAAGTCATCAAAAACTCTGCACCCCATTCCCTGTACTTGTCACTATGTTAGGTCATTTTGCTTTTTCTATTTCATATAAACTTAAAATAAACTTGAGAAATTGAGGTTATCATTCCTATTTTCTTTCCTTTCTCATATGGGAAAATGAGTCTTTGAGAGTATAAACAACTTGCCCAGCTCACACAGCATAGCACCAATCAACATATCAGGTACAAATATTCAAGAGTATTCTCAATTTTGGAGAATAAATGTGTACTGTGTTATTGGTTATACAATGTTGCCACATTTCTAGCAAACAGAAGATTTGTGTAGATGGAGATGAGAGATGTCCATGTATACACTGAATGCTTCGTGTTTGAAGAATCAGAAAAACTGTACTATTGTACATTACATATAAAAACTTCATCAGAGTCTTACTATATAAAGTGATACAGAAGACCACTATTTAATTATTGAACCCTATGAAATGTTCAAATGGTCTACATGTAATTTTATGAAACCTATATCTTCAAGTCTGTGATTAAGTGGTATCATTTATCATCTAAAAACAAGTGTTTGATTTAACACGAAGGAACTTAATATGCCTTCCTCCCACTGTAGAGTAGCCCATGATTACATTTTGATGGGGACTCCCTATGGGAATAACAGTCATCTTTTATCAACTCACAAACATCTAAATTGTGTATAAAACATTTTAAATCAATAAAGCCAACTCAAGAAATTGCTGGTTCTGACAATAAGATAAACAAAAATGGTTGAGATTAGTAATACAAAAAGTTCAAGAGAGGGTCTCCCCGGTGGCGCAGCGGTTAAGTGCTGCGCTGTGGAGCTGTCAGCAGCAGCGACGCGAGTTCGACGCCCGGCCGGGGAGAATCCCACATGGTGCGGCAGACCTCTCCTGCCTCGCCCGCTGCTCCCCTCAGCAGTGTATTTCTGATCTGCCTGTTCTGCTCCCCGCTCTGTCTCTGGTGAGCCCTCTCGCTGCCCCACGCCTCTGGCCTGTACCCCAGCTTTTATGTATAAATAAAAATAAATCTTTAAAAAAAAATTTCGAGAGACTAACAATACATTTTGTTTGGGTTGTATTAATGGTTTTATCCTACCTTTCCCTCCTTCCCACAAAAAGGAACTTTCAGGGTAGAGTTTCGTACAGCTGTGTGCCAAGCCTTATGTGAACAAATCATATACTTCTGAATCGTATCTGCAGTGAGAAGATGAGTATGCAGTGAGGGGGTCCTGTGGGGGGTTTTAAGTTTATAAAAACTCTGTAAGTCCTCTGTAAGTTTATATCCCCTTTCAAGGTTAAACAAAATCTTTTTCAAAGCATGTGTGAAATAGCTTACTTTTATTCATAGAAAAGGAAGAAATTTAAAACATTGATATTTAGATTCAGGTCAATACTTGTTCTTTTTCGAAGGAAATTTTTAAAAAGTCATAGCAATAAAGAGAAAGAGGACTGGAGTTAGTTTTCCCATAATGAAACCACCTTTGGCCCACACTGAGTCCCCACTGCTAGCGCCGCAGTCGGGGCAACTCAGTGGGAATCAGATGATGAAAACCAAGATACTGGAGACCTCTCAGCATACTCTTCCCACACCCCTTCCCACCTCCATTCTTCAGTGCCTGAAATTCTGCTATCTAATAGTCTGACTTTCTTTTTTTTTTTTAAAGATTTGCTTATTTATGCATGCAAGAACTGGGGTGTAGGCCAGAGGTGTGGGGTGGTGAGAGGATTCACCAGAGACAGAGTGGGGAGTGGAACAGGCAGATCCACTGAAGTACACTGCTGAGGGGGCAGCGGGAAGGCAGGAGAGGTCTGCTGCTCCAAGTCTTGCTTTCTTTTAAAGAATAAGCACTGGCAACCTCTGAACTTAAAGGGTTGACAAAGGTAATAATGGGGTAAAGAGGCAGCCAAGTGATGACTCAAAATAAGGCTGCTCAATAGTGAGACTTAATTGCAAGTATATTTGTTTTGAGTAGAAGAATATTATCTCATTGTTGAACCTTGTTTCTCAGCCGTAACAAGTTTGCCATTTTAGACCGGGAAACTTTTTATTTTTTAAAGTTATTTTATTTTATTTTATGCATACAAGCTGGGGTGTAGGCCAGATAGGATTCACCAGAGACAGAGTGGGAAGCAGAACAGGTATATGGACTGAAGTATACTGCTGAGGGGAGCAGCGGGGAGAAAGGAGAGGTCTGCTGCGCCATGTGGGAAGCTCCCTGGCTGGGGATCCAACTTGTGCTCTTGTGGCTCTGGATAGCTTCCTAGTGCTGACACTTTACCTTTTGCGCCACCAGGGAGGTCCAGACCAGGTAACTTTTTGATGTAGGAACTGTCCTGTATATAAGATGGTTGTTTAGTAGAGTCACTGGCCCCCCCTCACTGGGTACCAGGAGCACTGGTACCGAGTTGTGGCAACCAAAATCTCTTCAGTCTCAGATGGGAATTGTTGAGACAGTCTTGATATAAACATGTACTAGAAGCCCTTCCTCGCTAGCACAGAAGTGCCTGGTGGGCGGGAGGTTGTTTGCTCCTATCCCTGGCCCTTACAACACTCTGCCACATAGTAGTAATTGATAAGCATTTGAAAACTCAATGAAAAGTTGAACTGTTCAACATAAACAAGTTTCGATTCATAAAACTGACTAGCTGTTTAAAAGTGAGGATTTTACTAGGCTTAATATGCTTATTAATATGGTTAGATGCTCATGAAATATTAAGTGAAAAAGCCAATTACAGAAAGTCTGTCTCTTGCATTCTATTGCGGTATGAAAAAACATATCTTGAAGTCTATGGAAAATTGTCCCTGTACTAGGTGGCAGGATTGCAGACTATTTTTATTTTCTTCTTATACTTAGTTATACTTTACTATGTGCAGTATTTTTATAATGCAAAGCTTGGTTGTTTGTTTACATAATAAAGAGCAAAGCAGACCAAGCACATCAGCGAGAAAGTCTTATCCTAATTCTAAATTCTGCATAACAAGGAACTCCAGACACCCAGACTTCTGCCTTGAAGGAATTAACTACTCTCTGAGAAAGCAGACCTAGGTAGCGTTGTGTTTTAAAAATCACTATCTGTGTGCCCAGTATTGCTCTGGGAACCATGGAGATCTAAGAAAAAGGTAGTTCAGAATCCCAGTGCTGGAAAAGTTTAAAATATAGTTGGGAAAATTAGACCCATACAGAGGACAATGTCAAAACAAGATGTACCAAAAGGTGTCAGACCGTGTGCTCTGATCCCCTTTTAGGAGTGGGGAAGTAGAGAGGAATCAGTCCACTGCACTTGCGTATCAAGCATGAGTAAGACACCACTAAAAAGGGTGGAAAGGGCTCCCCAGGTGAGGGGTAAGGTACAAACTGTGAGTAAAGACCCTACAAGGAAAGGGGAACAGACAGGTGATGCTGAACTCGCTGCGACAGAGAGGAGCAGCGTCTGAACCCAGGAGCGGCAATGCCCCTGCCATCTTGCCAGGACTCCTGTGTGTTATGTAAGAAAGTTCTGGGTGTTAGCAGAACCTTTTTTCTTTGAATCAGCTACTATCACCAAAGGGCATAATACCAGTTCTCTGCAAAGGCCCCCTGGGACGTGTTTAGCCTTCTGTTTGCCTGAGGCTGAATGACACCCAGCCATGTTTACAAGGAGCTACTGCCTTTACCCACTCGCATTCCAGGGGGCAGCGCTGCTGATCCGAGAAGGCCGAGGCTCTGCCATGGGTGGTCTGATGTTTGGGGCTGTGTGTTCCCTCCTCCTCCTCTTCCCCCGTTTCATGTGGTATCTGTGCTACCCCTGAGCCTCACTTGGGGGGGAACAGACTCTACTGCCAAGTAGACCGGCCTCCCACTCTCATTGGGGGTATCACTTTATTTATTTATTTTTTAAGATTTTTAAAATTTATTTATGTATACAAGCTGGGGTACAGGCCAGAGGCATGGAGTGGTGAGAGGGCTCACCAGAGACAGAGCGGGGAGCAGAACAGGCAGATAGACGGAAACACACTGCTGAGGGGAGCAGCGGGGAGACAAGAGAGGTCTGC
The DNA here is from genome assembly GCA_004024925.1 of Scalopus aquaticus. Taxonomy (NCBI): domain Eukaryota; kingdom Metazoa; phylum Chordata; class Mammalia; order Eulipotyphla; family Talpidae; genus Scalopus; species Scalopus aquaticus. Next base: position 41,429 of record PVIJ01004997.1, on the reverse strand, counting down.
TGCGCCATGTGGGAATCTCCCCGGCTGGGCATCGAACTCGCTTTGCCGTTGCTGCTGCCAACAGCTCCACAGCGCAGCGCTTAACCGCTGCGCCACCAGGGAGGCCCTGGGTGTATCAATTTAGACAGTCACTCTATCCAGTTCTCAGTTTCCTCATCTGTAAAACAGGGATTACTAGTGATGAGAGTCATGGATGGAGCTGTGTTCCTCAAAAACACACAGTTAAGGTTCATTCCTAACTCTCAGTACCTGTGAATGGGACCTTATTTGGAAATAGGGTCTTCAAAGACAGAATCAACTTAAGAAGAGGTTGTTAGGGTGGGCCTAATCTAGTTGGAGTAGAGTCAGAATAAGAAGCAGGAAATCTGGACTCAGACATACTCAGGAAGAATGCCACGTGGTCACAGAAGCAGATATTGGGGTCAGACAGCAGCAGATCAAGAGATGCCAGAGAGGGTCAACAAAATCCCTGAGAGTTAGGAGGAGACAAGGATTCCCCGCAGGCTTCAGAAGGAGCCTAGCCCAGCTGACCTTGGTTTTGGACTTGTAACCTCCAGAACTGCAAGACTGAGTATTCCTGTCATGCGTCTCCTCATTGGTGGCACACTGCGAGGGCAGCCCTGGGGAACAGATGCAGAGTGTGTACAGAAACTGGGGAGCTGGGAATAGGACCTCTAGTCCCACTTTTTCCCATTGTACTCATCAGTGCGGTGTGCCATGGTTCTATAAGACATCACCACTGGGATATGGGCTGGCACTTCTCCATGCTGCTCTGGCTACTGAATCTGGGTTCTGTAATGATTTCAAAATAATTTTTTAAAATAGAGCTACTGAGAAAAGTCAATGAGATAATGTGTACAACATGTTTTATTTATTAAACTACTCAAGCAATATTGCCAGAATTAGTTTACTAATCAATATATTCATAGTTAAGCTCAAGAATCCTGATGGGACTAAAGATTAGTGTAGAATCATAAGAAATACCAATTACAGAATGATTATAAATTATTTGGCTTTTTTGACCATTAGATATTTTTTTTACAAGCAGATGACAAAAGACATTTCACACCCAATTTTCTAACAATCAATGAATTGCACATTTTCTCCTCTGTCTAGTTCTCTATCTAGTACCTTCTATCTAGTTCTCTCGAAGTTGACCTCCTTGCTCACAGAGTAGGTCTCCTATGGCTTATTGCTCTTCAAGGCCCCTGATTGGTGAGATAAGTGTTTGGACATGTACATCTTGGCTCTACCTGTTGGGGTTTTTATTTGTTTGCTTCAATCACATGGTATTCTCACCCAGAAGAGAACTTTTAGGACATGTGGCTAAAAGTTAGCACACAGTTTCATGTGTCAACTGAGAATGAGTATGGCCACTTTTTTTTATTTGAATTTATGGAAATATGATTGGAATTATGATTTAACCCTGACACTCCAGACATCAAACTTTTCAGGATTAACCTATTAGATATGAGGGTTTCCTTTTGAATTGAACATTTCTTGGATGAACGTCATTGTTCTGTCTTTATAGGCAGAACATGTACCAACAGTACTTCAAGAATATAGAACAACTAGAGCAGGACAGGGCAAGGAGAGAAGTTACAGTGTACCGAATGTCCCAGGTTTCATTTATTCATTCATTCACTCATATAATAAAAAAATAAGCATGTTTTATGTACTGAGTTTGGAGTTACAATAATAAGGCAGCCAAATCCCTGTTCTCATGAAGCTTATGTACTCAAGTTGGGGAGACAGAACAATCAAGTAAGCAAAAGTAAAAAGGACAATCCCAGACATAAACACACACCAGACAAGATGGTAATTGGTGGGAGATTGATGATTGGGGTCAACAGTAGCCATGGGGTAGTCAAGGATAGTCTCACTCAATAGGTGACTTTTAAGTGGGTACTTGGGTAGGAGGCACTAGTCGTGCTAAGATCGGGAGACTGAGTGTTTGAGTCCTGGAGAACAGCTAGCGCAGGGAGGGAAAAGAATTCTGGCCCTTGAGAACCCAGAGCAGGTCATGGTGACTCAAATTCAGGGAGCTGATGGCGGTGGACCTGTGGTGGTTCAGAGTGGAGTGAGGAGTCTGATGGCAAAAACTCTTGTGGTCATTTAGCAGAGGTTGGGTTTGATTCCTCAGGTAGTGAACAATTCTTGGATATTTTTTTAAAGATTTATTTATGCACACAATCTGGGGTGTAGGCCAGAGGTGTGGGGTGGTGAGAAGATTCCCCAGAGACAGAGTGAGGAGCAGAATAGGTGGATCTACTGAAATACACTGCTGAGGGGAGCAGCAGGGAGACGGGAAATGTCTGCTGTGCCATGTGAGTCAGCTCCTTGGCCGGGGATCGAACTCGTGCCGCAGTGGGTGCAGAGTTTCATAGGCTGTGACTTAACCTGTTGCACCACCAGGGAGGCCCCAATTCTTGGATGTTTTTAAGGTGAAATAAAGGAGCTAAAGAGAGCCTGAGGAGAGAGAAAAAAGTCAAGATTTTAAGGACAGGGCTCAGAATTTTCTAGGGAGAGTTATGCTATAAAGTTGTTCTATAAACAAAGTATTTTTCAAGCAACTCAAGTTGCCTGATTGGCTCCCACAGGCATAATTTACAGGGTTGTAAAGCATAGTCATTAAGTGGACACAATCTGGGATCCCTGATGACTGGGTATTAACCTCAGATCTGTCACATAAAGGAGTGTGGTCTTGCGCAAGTGACTTCTCTTTAAGCTTTAGTTTCTCAATCTATAAAATGAGACTTTACTAAGATATGCCACTGACATGGAATCTGAAACTTAATGAACTCATATTAAATGTTAGTGCTTTTGAGAACACCACCACCACCATCATCAACCTGACAGATCTATCCCAGTAGAGAGATTCCATGGCGCCTGCAAGATACAAGTTACTTGGGAAGTGGTAGGAACCATTTAACTTTTCATCACTGGTTTACCCCACACTGAACAGGGTTTTTGAATGTAGTAGGTGATCAATGCTTATGTGTTAAATTAATGAAAAGAAGAAAATGGATGCTCAATAATTATTTGATGAATAACTTAACTGAGCCATCGCGCTGCTGAATTCCCATAATCTGCAGCTTGTGCATGACAAACTTTCCTATTTACTCTCAATTCAGTGGCAATCTTTTAAAGACTTGAATTAGACCATGATTTTTCTGCATTAAACATGAACACTGTATGAATTAGCAAGTTAGAGTGGAAGGGAGGTTGTAGCTTGTCATGTGTGGATTTGTATCTTTCTGGGTGAGACAATATATTTCCTGGTAGAATGTATCTACTTATACAGCGCCATGGCTAATTTGTTTAAAATACCCATACATATTTCATGTTATCTACAAGCCAAGGTTTGCACGTGAAAAATGAAGATTGTACTGTCAAACTCAAAACTCAGGCAGTCATTTTGCTATAAAATCTGTCTACAAACAGTATGCGTACACCCAGAGAGATGGAGATAGAGCAACAGTTCAAAGAAGTCTTTTGGAAGAATGGCCATCATTCAACAATGTCTTACACATATTAGGTCTCCATCAAATTTTGCTGTATAGTCCTAACTTTGGATATTAGCTGTACAGAAAGGCATAGAATTTTGTGATAAAGTTAACAGTCGCATTAGACTGTGTTAAAACAAGTAAGTTTGAGGGGTAAGATAACTCAAATTCAGACTATCTCAGTTCCAAGCTGTGTGTTTTCCTTGAGCAAGATACTTATTCTGAATGAAGTTTCAGGCTTCACATCTCCATAGAGAACAAATCTGATCAGTATCATGTTAGAGAGTGTGATAAGCACATAGTAAGTTTTCCATATGCATTACTCATTGGTTCTGCTATTGTAGTTATTGTTATTTTTATTATTATAATGTTCACTAATTAAATCATAAGCATTATGTTTTACACAGAAGAGTGGATTTCCAAGATTTCCAAGTCAACCATAACAGAATAATGATTAATGTGTATCAGACTCTCAACCCCACTGAAAAGAACCATGAAACTGCAGAATATATGTGAAGATATCAATTCAGTTCAATTCAACTCATTAACAGAAAGAAGGGGATATAATATGATAATCATTATAGATGAAACATTTAACAAAATAGAAGAATTTGTGATAGAAACTTATGAAAAATGACCTTATAATGCACATGAAAAATATACAGGTAATGGCCTATCTACTTGCGAAAGACAGAATAAGTTTCTCCTATGATTGGGAACATCAAAAAAGTAGTTCTAAATGAAATATGAGTGTGAATATATACTAGAAAATTCCATTATGTGAGGTTCTAGAATAGTCAAAATACTGTAATTTTTTAAAAGATTTATTTATTTATGCATACAAGCTGGGGTGTAGACCAGAGGTGTGGGGGTGGTGAGAGGATTCAGCAGAGACAGAGTGGGAAGCAGAACAGGTAGATTGACTGGAGTACACTGCTGAGGGGAGCAGCGGGGAGACAGGAGGGGTCTGCTGCGCCATGTGGGAAGCTCCCCGGCCGGGTATCAAACTCATACTGCAGTGGCTGTGGATAGCTTCATAGTGCTGCGCCTAACCCGTTGTGCCACTAGGGAGGCCCCAAAATACTATAATTTTTATAAATGTTAGAATAAAGACTATTTCCAAACTAGTGGTCAGGAATTGACTGGAAAGAGATGGCGCTCTTTGGGATGGCAAGAATGTTCTGTGCCTCAGTAAAAGTATCTACTACATGAGCTCATACATTTGTCAGATCTGTTGAAATGTACACTGATGATTTGTGCATTTCACTCCACATAAAAATGGCATCTAAACAATGGATAGTAAAGTATCGTATTTAAGACATTATTATTTCATCCCAAATATATCATATTAGAGACTATCCTGGAATTCAATAGTGTTGTCCTTAGAGAGAGAATGACAGTTACATTTACGTTTTATAGTTAATCCTTTTATCAGATTTCTTTAGAATTCATGTATTCTGTTAATAGGACAAATTGTAGACTCAAGACTGAGTTATTACAGAACATGAAAATATACAGTAACCTGATGTGGGAGCACATTCCTTTTGTCCTGCCTATCTCTATGTTCTCTAAGAAAAGCTGAATATAAATATTTTTAGCAACGATGGATTCAATAGAAAACACACCTTCACAAAACATTTGAAAGAAATATTTGCTTAAAAATACTATATACATGAGAAAGGATTTTTTCGCCTAAATGCATTTGGGTGATATCTTTACCTTTAAATGGACCAAAATGTTCTCTTTTAGCTTGTAATTGCAATAATCACACTAAGTGCTCGATGATAACATCAATGTTTCATTGCACAATAATCCTATGAATTTGCAGTGAGGAAACTGAGGCTTGTACCCACTACGGTGTATAGACATGAAATCCATGTCTTAGAGATGACAACACCCTCCTACATACCTAAGCAGTTAGTAATGAGCGAACCACATTTAGGTGTGTTTTAAATATACATCGGTTGTGTTTTTCCAAGGCCTGTGGGCAAGGAGTGAAGGAGGGATATATTTTAGAATCTGAAGTGTAGAAGGTGGGCCTCCCTGGTGGCGCAACAGGTTAAGTCTCAGCTTATGAAGCTATCTGCAACCACTGTAGCACGAGTTTGACCCCTGACTGGGAGCTTCCCACATGGTGCAGCAGACCTCTCCTGCCTCGCCCGCTGCTCCCCTCTGCAGTGTACTTGAATGGATGTCCCTGTTCCGCTCCCCACTCTGCCTCTGGTGAATCCTCTCACCCACTGTACCTCTGGCCTGCACCCCAGTTCTTATATTCATAAATAAATAAAATCTTTAAAAAAATTGAAAAGCAGAAGGTTTGGTTCATTAATGCAGAACAATCTGTGTTTCTGTTCTTTAGATATAAGAGATTCATTGAATGCTGTCTTGTTACGGTAACAACTTACTTACAATGCCAAATCTTTGCTTCACCTTCTTGAACCTTAAACAAGTCCATTTAATACTCAACATCAAATCATTGAAAGATGTAATATAAAAGTTCCTTAGTGTTTTTTTTTTCCTTCCGTCTTATTAAAATGTCAACACCTAATTCTGACCTTGGGGAAAGCATTGTTTGCTAGATGAATAATCTTAACCACTGAGCAGCACTTTTCCTCAAGCTTCCCTCTTTCAAAGAGGATTAAGTCATTGTTTCCACTGAATTCAACATCTAAAATGATAAAGATGATGTTATAAAGTCAAACAAGTACATGTTTATTGGTTTTCTGGTTTCAAATTATGAGCGGCTAGATCATGTTTTTCCCCCTAAATGAAGACAAGAAAGTCCATCTTTTGCAATGTCAGAAAAAGCAGAACTAAATATTGGTAGCACTAAAAATGGAAGGAAGGGTGAGAGGGAAGATGAAAGGTAGTAGAGAAAAACAAGGCATCGCTGAGATTTTACAAATACTATCTCATTTGTCCTTGTCCAGGCTCAGGGAGCAGGTCCAGGTCACAGGAGATTGTCGCTCAGGAGGTGACATGGTCACAAAGTCGCTAGGCTGTCAGGAGATGAGGCTAGGATTAGAACTTCAGACACCTGGACCCCACACTTAGCTACTTGAGCACATTACCAACACTCTTGATTGATTGCTACTTTCTTATAAGTCCGTACATACCTGGGTGTTCACCTGCTAACATTTATTTTTAACCTCAGGAACTATTTTCTTAAACATGGCAAGAAGGATAAAATTCATACTCAGCACACACACACACACACACACACACACGCACACGCACGCACTCTCTCACACATTTGCTCTGCTAGCAAAGTGCTTGATGCTTCCCCTCCCAATTTTGCCTTCTTCAGCTTCTGATCAACCAGTTGAAAAATTGGCTGATGACACCAGTCAACAAATTTTTACAAAAGTCGTATCACTGAAATAAAATTAGTCATTTCCTATCAATTTATATGTGCTCAATATATGACATTTAAATTCTGATTTTGGCTCTAGTTTTTTGTAATCTGCAATAAATTGATGTTTACATCACGAAATGTATGCCAATAATAATAGGCCTATGGTTAATACCAGTAAAAAATCAAATCATAGACTACTTCTTAGATTTATTTGCTTGTCTCTTATGTAGCTGTTCAGGAGCATCTCTGGGGAGTGTCCAAAAGTAGTCAGCCAGCATTGTAGTGGACCATTTTCCCTGGTATCTTTGTTCCATTGATGCGATATCTTGATGAAAACATTCGCCATGTTCATCACTAACCATAGCACAGTTTTTAGGGAAGAAATCCAGATGGGAATGAAGGAAGTGGATCTTTAGAGTCATATTGCAGCCAAGTTTCTGATACTGCATCAGCATGTCTTCTACTACTTCCTTGTAGTTTTCTGCCCTAACATTCCCAAGACAATTTGTAGACACTAGGCGAAAAGCATTCCATGTTTGTTTCGCATCACCCTGCAGCAAGTTGTTGAACCAGTCATCTTAATGCAGACGGAAAGTAGACTATTCTCGACTTCTTTTGCTTCGTATTCTGCCAGAAAGAGGAGGAACCAAGCAGAAGGAAGTCTTTTATGTGGTTGCTTGGCTCTCTCCACACCATGGGAACTGCAAACGGCATTGATGGTCTTTTGCCATTTAACCACTGTGAAAGCTGTGTTGTCCATGTAGCACAGCATATATGCAGGGTCCAAGGCTTGTCTTGATCACCAACCTTGCATCCAAAGTCAAGATGATAAGCCTTCTTCACTTGAGAAGTAATTCTTTTCTTCTGGTTGGCAAATGTCACTTCCCCACAAAAAGAGCAGAAATTGTCCACGCTATTAATGCACTTTCGAGGCATTACGGTTCTGTATTGTGCCTAAATGGATAAAATAATAACAGTTCTATGGAACAGTAACTTAAACTTTCTTGCACAAATTCTGAAATATTTTCAATGCTCAACCTTTCTGACAGGGTTTTCTATAGTGCACTGCTGACGTCAGCTTACTTCAGCAGCTGCCTGGCAGTAGTATTGCATTGCATCAGAAAATGATGCAATCAACTCTGGATGATGTGTGCATGGTGGGATTATGCAATGCGATGCAATAGGACATCATTCTAGGCTGATTTTGGATGTTGTTGCAGTCCGACTGGATAAATTTACATGGTGAAACATATAAAATGAATTATATGAAATATTTTCAAAATGAGAGTTAATAAAAATTTCCAGGGTTATTTCATGTTCAGCACACCAAGACACTACAGATTAGGGCCTGTTTAAGTCAGTTATGATCTCACTGTTGTCCACTGTAATAGGAATTGTTACTAATGGAATTCAACATTATACTTTAGTTTTTCACACATCTAGATGCTTGTCTCTCCAGTTCATCTGCTTCCCCCGGGGGTCTCACTCACGTACATGGGCTCATGGATTATGCGTATGTGACTGACTTCCCCCCAACCCCCAAATAGGCAGCTTTTTTTTTCTTAAAAAAAATTTATTTAGTTTGTAGAAGAACTAGGGTGTAGGCCAGAGTTGTGGGGGGTGAGAGGATTCACCAGAGACAGAGTGGGGAGCAGAATAGGCAGATCAAAATCCACTGCTGAGGGAGCAGCGGGCGAGACTTCCCCTTGCTCCTTAAAAGTCTCAGTTAAGATATGGCTTTCTCCTCGAAGCTTTTCTTGAGCCCCTACCCTAGGTTAGGTGCCCTTCCCAGGTGATGTGCCAGGATAGATGCCCATATTTGCTCCATCCTCACTCAGCGCCTTCCTACAAAACACAGAAACTGACCACTCACACGTCTGTCCTCGTTCCTAAGTATGTCCCCACAAGGAGGGCGACCCCCTGAAATCTATCCTTTTGCATAATATCTGATACAAAGTTCTTAAAACATGTGTATTTGTAATTTGTATTTTTTTTATTGAGGCGATGGTTTACAACACGCTGTTTTAAGGGTCTAGATTCATATTTCTTCAGATGTTTGTTACCCCCCATCCCACCCCCAAAGCCCCCATAATCTCTACCCTAACCCTTTGGACCCCCTCCCCTGATTACTCTCCACCCTCCTCCCCCTCTGGCATCCTCAATTCTGCAATAAGATTTCTAGGGTTTCTTTGGATTCAGTTTTGTCTATTCCTTTGTTTTGCTTCTCTATATTCCACATAAGAGTGAAATCCTGTTATTTGTCTTTTTCCTTCTAACTTATTTCACTTAATAGAATCCCTTCCAGTTCCACACATGATGTCAAAAATAGCAAAAATTCATCTTTTTAAAAGGCTTAGTCATATTCCATGGTGTATCTATCATATCCACTTAATCCACTTCTCTGTCCTTGGACACTTAAATTATTTCCATCCCTTGGATATTGTAAATAGTGTTGCGATGAACAAAGATTCTGTTGAAATGAATGGACTTTTTACACTCTGTTGGCCTCACAAAGATTCACAGACAAATATGCTCTGTACCATGTCCAGTTTCAAGAGGAAAATATAAACAAAATGAATCTCCTAATGCTAAGGTTGGTAGTTTGGGGATGAAAGAGAGACACCTCTCCCCCCACCCCCAACAACTGGCTGTGTTTTTGCTCCAGAATCCTGAAATCATCCATGAGAGATTAACCCTGGTAACAATTTTTTTATTTCATTTTTTTCTCATTCTCATTGATAAGTTCCTCTCCTGATCTCCCCAAACTAAATAAATTCACTATATCTCACACCCATTTTGATATAGATTATCATAGACTCAAGCCTCAAAAGTTACTAAAAACTTATAATTTGAAGAGCTTTGATTTATCCATTGTAGCAGATTCACTTAAATAAACAAGGGAAACTTGTGAGATTCCTCTTAAATTAATTTACCCTGCTGAAGAAATTTCCACAGCTATGCATGAGTAGCAGTCATAATCATTTAATTATGCTTCCAGTATATTAAAACCACTTTTAATGTTTGCTTGAATCATTTTTTCTCCTTGAGTTGATGATGGCGACACAAATACAGTGCCATGTTATCTCTGAAAGTGCAGGGAGAATTCTTCACTGATCCCAAAGATAGTGAATTAAATTGCTTTAAAAGTACAATAAGTACTTTTGAGTGCTAGCAACATATTTTGAGCTAATTTTCAAGATTTAAGTTGCTACAAATATTTTTTTTTGCTGAAACAGAGAAAATGAAAAGAACAGAATTGAATTTGAACTGCTACAATATATGATTTGATCAAGAATAGGAAAACATAAAATGCAAAAGAGATTGCCCACCTTCTCCACACTGCCTAGAGAATAAATGGTGAGAAAAGTCAAGTGTTTCTCTAACCACATCTTCTGTTGATTGAAGGAGCAAATTTAAAGACCTGGTGGCAAAGTCAACCAGATTGTTCTTGTGTCCCTACTGTCCTGAGTCACTTTAATCCTTGACATGCTAACAACGATCCCTGAAACGAGTAAGAACGTTCCATGGAGTTCTATTGCAATTGTCCCCATTCAATTTCTGCATTGTGCATGTCATCTGAATTGCAGTCTTTCACTTTGTGTCTTTCCTCCCAACAATGCACTGGTCATTTAATAACTATCCATCCATCCCTCCCTCCATCCATCTGTCAGCCCACCCACCCATTCTCCCATCCACCCACCCTTCATTCCTCACGTCTTTAGCACAGCCTGGTACTGTGCTACCTTTTTGTTTCTGACCTTTACTTTCCCCTTTATGAGTCACGGTTCGCAGCAGAGGGGCTGAGGTGAGGCAATGTTTCTCTCCATCTGTTGTTTGTCATGTTAAATTTAGATATCTCTGGCAGTGCCCAGATTCGATAATGATAGGTGAGGCTGTGTTATATATGTGCTAACAGAAAGGTATTTTATAATTCCTGCATGCAATGAGTAATTTTCTTCCCACTGCAATTTTTCTTGCTTGCCGTAAACCATAACTACAAATCGCTCAGCTGGAATTACTAACAAAATAACCTTTTCAAGTGATGTCTTTTCTTTTCCTGGTAATATTTGGAGCATTTTGCCCAGTGAGATAGAACTTTGATTTGTATTTATTAGTTAATTTATTGATTTAAATAAGGGAGCTTATAGTTAAAAGATGCTGGCTTGTTTCATTTCTCCAAGTAGGAGCACCCAAGTATCTAGAAAGGAAATTTCCCCCTTTCTCCACCTTAGAAGGAGAAAGTGGACACATTTGCTTAGCGATCCCAGGGGATTGCTGAGATTGTCTATGGTTTTTAAACTGTGCCTGAAAGACCCAGAATTATGACTGGGACCCAAGGGCTGGAGAGAAAACACAAATCCCTAAAGGAAAGATCTATCAGGGCTAGAGTCCCCATATAGCACCCACCCATAAGTTGGCCGGAGAAGGGTCCCTCTATGCTGAGCTTTGCAGTTTATACTCACTTGCTGGTCTTGGGGTTTGGGGAACACTGACATACGGAAGCAGTGGCCATGGAAATAAAGCTTCACCCACCTTTGTATTATCACCTTTAGTACAAAAAACCTACTAGATCCCAGGAGTGAGACCCCGAGAAACCAAGAGTGAACTCAAATCAGAGGATGGGGCTGGGAGGATTTCCTGTGAGCACAGAAGCAAACCCCGCCTCTGCTGGGTCTCCTCAGCCAGAGGACTGACAGGTCCTGATACCATTTATAAGGCTTCCATTGTCTGCTAATGGAGAGATGTGAGCAGAGATAGTTGTATTATTTTGGGGGTTGGAAGAAACAGAAGACTTTTGTCAAGGAAATGTCAGCCTTATCTCAAGTTGATGTCAGTGTCTGCTCCTCTTAAAAATTTTCAGTTCAGATTCGAGGATACCTGTGTTAGTGCTGTCTGTGGCGATGTGGCCAGGCTGACCTGCGCTCCCAGAATCCCCTTCTCCCAGAGGGGAGCAGAGCTGCGCTAGAGGACCAGATAAGGCTGCAGGGGGAGGGCGGCTACAGCACTTCTGTGGTTCAGGAGCTGTGGTCTTCTTGGGGTCCGCAGTTCCTCCTTCTTGGCGCCCCAGTTGGCCTGAGGCAGCAACGGAGTGCCTCTCTCCTCAGAGTGTCCTTCTGTCAGCCCTGGCATCATCACTGGGGACCACCCCTTAGTGGTCCAGCTCCCACAGAGGCCAGGGGCCACGTCTGACGCTGGGAGATACGACTTGAGGGGAGCTGCCAGCGCTGGCAGGGCCCAAGACTGAAGTGCTGTAGTGTCAAATCGCACTGACTTGGCCTGGTCCCTCAAGGTGTGGCTATTGAGCAGCTGTTTCCCTCCCTCTGCAGATCTGAAGAGGTCATCGTAGCATGTTCCTGACCAAGCTGCCCTCACGTCTTCCTCGTCACCCTCTTTCTAAGGCACCATCTCTAGCTTTCCACCTTTGTGGGGAACAGGGTTCCACACCTTTGACTCTAAAGCTCTAAAAGGCTGAAGATTAGGTGTTTCTTAAAACACGGGGAGCACGGCTCGGATTTTCCCGTGGTGCCTCTTGCCTCCATCCGTCGCGCCAGCGCCAGCGCAGCTGGTCTCTGGCCGTTATTCTCTGGGGTTTTAAATCTCAGCCATGTGTGGACATCTCCATCTACACATGTGTCGCTTCAACACCATCTTCCTCAGCAAGTTGGCATGAAAAGAAAAAAAATGTTTGAAAAAGTAAGAAGGAAAAAAGGACTCGACCCATCACTTAAGAACATCAGTCCATGTAGTCAGGCTGAGCTTTCTCAGGGTTTAAGCCTCCTCTCCTTTGTAAAAAAAACTTCGTAAAACTACTCTTAGTCATTAAACTCCTCGAAAAGAACAAAAGCCAAATCATATTTCAAACACGAGTAGGAAATTAATTCCTACAAAGAAGGTAAAACTCATTTATTAGGGAATTTAATTTCTAGCCAAGTTCTCCTTGGTGATATATCTAATTCAGGGGTAGTAACAATTTATTTTAAGATAAATAAAGCAACATATTATTTAATGCTGGAAACCTGAGTACACGCATAAAGGTTCCCAATATAGCCTTTAATAGAATCATTTCAGCAAAGATCTCAAATGTGCAGCGTATCACAGAGATACATAATAATCTAAAGGGCATAAATACAGATGTGCTATTTTGCACATTTAACATAATATATATGCAAATATAGTCTACAGAATTACATATGGATATAAATGCAAAAGAGCTTCTTAGTTGTTTGCAAATATTAGAAATACATTCTTGAATATAATATAGTAGCCACTCTAGTGAAAATTAGAAGCCCTCATGAGGTTGGACATTTGTGATAAACAGATTCAAGAGCTTTGCAATGAGGGCCTCCCTGGTGGTGCAGGGGTTAAGTCTCAGCACTATGAAGTTATCCAGAGCCACTGCAGCATGAGTTCGATTCCCATCCAGGGAGCTTCCCACATGGCGCAGCAGACCTCTCCTGTCTCGCCGCTGCTCCCCTCAGCAGTGTGTTTCAGTGGATCCACCTATTATATTCCCCATTCTGTCTCTGGTGAATCCTCTCACCACCCCACACCTCTGGTCTACACCCCAGTTCTTGTATGCATCAATAAATAAATCTTTAAAAAAAGAACTTCGCAATGATTAGCAGGCCTCAGGTCTCAGCAGGCTGGAATCACTAGTTGTATGGACCAGAATACCTGCCATCGAGGGCCTGGGGACAGCAGTGGTCTCTCTAGTCAGGAGTCAGGGGTCCAAGCTCTGGCCCTTGAGCCCAGTTCTGACTTCCCACCCCAGTGCCCACAGAAGGTGCAGCCTGGTGTTCAGTGTGGGGTGAAACCGAAGGGGTTTGAGACCACTTTGAGATGGCTGCACAGTCCCAGTTGCAAATCAAATGCATCCCCCCTCTTCGCTTGCAACACGAAATCCACACGCTAAGAATATCCCTGTCGTGGGTGTGAAGGGAGTGATTTCACGTTCCCAAAGTGACGCCAACTCACACAGGTGCTGCGAGCGCTGCTACCGGCAGACGTTGGTCCCTCTCCAAGTCCAAATCCAGCTGCACGTCCTGGTTTCTAAGCTGGTCGTCACCTTCCACTCACAGGAGTCGGGCTGGCGCTTTAGAGTTTTCAAAGTGCTAATGTGTGTGAGAGCGGGTTATGAAAGCAGATGACGAGAGGCGTCGCAGCCAGGCCCCTGGGGCTGCCGTGAGCGGTGGGGAGTTAAACCAGGGCTGCTGTCATTTTCCAGGTTATTTGAAAAGGTGCCAAGAGAATAGTGGGAACCAGGGACTGGCCTCTGTAGCTTTTATGTTTTAATGTCACCTCAATTATTCATGAGGCTCTTTTTTTTTTTTTTAACATACAAGCTGGGGTACAGGCCAGAGGCGTGGGGCGGCGAGAGGGTTCACCAGAGACAGTGGGGAGCAGAACAGGCAGATCAGAAGTACACTGCTGAGGGGAGCAGCGGGCAAGGCAGGAGAGGTCTGCCGCGCCATGTGGGATTCTCCCGGGCTGGGCGTCGAACTTGCGTCGCTGCTGCCGACAGCTCCACAGCACAGCGCTCAACCGCTGCGCCACCGGGGAGGCCCTCATGAGGCTCTTTTAATGGTCACTGGCACCTGTAAGCCCAGTTCTGGAACTTGCTGGCTAGAACTTTAGATATGTTGACCTCTGTGCCTCAGTTTCCTAATCTTTAAAATCAGAGTATAATAGTCTACTTCATGGAGTTACAGTCATGATTAAATCAGAAAATATGTACAGAGGCCAAGAGATTTCTGTCTATTGCAAGCAATACTGTTGCTACCGTCATCATTGGGACATGCTAGTGGTGTCCACATTTATTTTTTATTTTTTGAAGATTTATTTATTTATGCATACAGTAACTGGGGTGTAGCCCAGAGGTGTGGGGTGGTGAGAGGATTCACCAGAGACAGAGTGGGGAGCAACAGGCAGATCTACTGAAGTACACTGCGGAGGGGAGCAGCGGGGAGACAGGAGGGGTCTGCTGCACCCTGTGGGAAGCTCCTTGGCTGGGGATCGAATTTGTGCTGCGTGGCTGCAGACAGCTTCCTAGAGCTGAGACTGTTGCGCCACCAGGGAGACCTGCTATTCACATTTAATCCTCAAAAACCTCTGTAAGGTAGTGTGAATAAAAGAAGAAACAGAAGCCTGTAACTTTTTAATAAATTGCCTAGAGTTCTGTGTCTGATGAATGACAGGGGCTGCTTGGCCTCGTGATCATAATTTTGCCTTCAGTAACCAAGTGTTCTAGAATCAAACCCCAGCACTGCTGTTCACTGGCTGGGTGACCTGCGGCAACCTCATGCTTTAGTCCCCTTATCTGGAAAACAGGATTAGCAGGATTGTCATGAGGAGTGTGTATAGGAATTGAAAGCCCCAAAGTGCGCAGCGGTTGAGCACTCACCCCGGGTGCCCACTCTTCTTACCACACACAGGTCTGACCCCTGAGTTCATCTTCTTTCCATTTTAATAATGTTCACCACCTTGCCCTGTCCTGAGAATCACCTGGAGTGCTCACTAAGAGGGAATCTTCAGGTCCTTGCTGTAGATTTTTTTTTTAAGATTTATTTATTTATGGGCCTGCCTGGTGGCACAACGGTTGAGTGCTGCACTGTGGAGCTGTCGGCAGCGGCGACGCGAGTTCGACGCCCAGCCGGGGAGAATCCCACATGGCGCGGCAGACCTCTCCTGCCTTGCCCGCTGCTCCCCTCAGCAGTGTATTTCTGATCTGCCTGTTCTGCTCCCCGCTCTGTCTCTGGTGAACCCTCTCACCGCCCCACACCTCTGGCCTGTACCCCAGCTTGTATGTATAAATAAAAAAAAAAGATTTATTTATTTACGCATACAAGAAAGAACTGGGGTGCAGGCCAGAGGTGTGGAGCAGTGAGAGGGTTCACCAGACACAGAATAGGGAGTAGAACAGGCAGATGGGCGGAAATACACTGCTGAGGGGAGCGGCAGGTGAGGCAGGAGAGATCTGCCAGGCATCAAACTCACGCCTCAGCTGTTGACTGCTTCACAGCGCTGCTTTTAACCTCTTGCGCCACCAGGGAGGCCCTTTGCTATAGATCTCTTGATGCAGCAAGTTGAGATCGCGGGAGTATACATTTTGAATGATGCCATCCAACCTGCTATTTTTATGATGCAGTAAGTGTAGGAAACTGTATAGCAAAGTCCCAAGGGGTTTTGGGATGTCCTGTACCTACATCTCACCTGTGGGGAGGAACGTGGAAATGAAGGTGACCCAGGCACCTCACTTTTATTTTTTTAATTCACCGATCCCAAGTGGCTTCGCTAGTTGAGAACGTGCCACCCTAGTCAGACAGTCAGAGGACGTGCGTGCTGGCTCGCGCAACCTGGGACCTCAGAGTCACCGCCAACATTCAGAAAACAGAGCTGTGCTGATCCAATTCAAGTCAGCGGTTCACTGCACAGGAGGGGGCCGCCTTGGGTCATGAGAAGCTTGATGCCCCAGGGGCGTCAGAACAAAGTATTGCCCCAGTCTTCTGATGGGCCTTTCTCCATCCACTTCGGTTATGTCTCCCCTGCATGAAGGTTGTGAAGATTGAGAGACAATACCATCCAAAGCTCTCGAAGGATCTGGGGGTGGTTCTGATGCTCCCTCCATGATGTTCCTGCCCTCCGTGGGTAGCCCAGCTGGCCAAGTTGACCTGTGTGAGATTGAACTCAAGACCCTTTACTCCGCCACTTGTTGAGAATTTTAGCTTCTAGAAAAGTACTCACCGAAGAAAGAGAATATTTATCACATGATCGCACCCTGTGTCCCCACCCATGGAATATAGGCAATAACCAAAACTGTTTTATGATGGTTTCAAAATAGTCGATGACGGAAACCCATTTCAAACACTAAATACACACACACACATACTCGTGCATCCGTGCCTGTTCATGTTTTATGTGACTAGGAAGCCAGGGGCTGGATCCGTGTGCATCCAGCTGCCAAGTCTCTCCCTCCTGCCTTCCCATGTCCTGTGAGTTCTTCAACCTAGTAAGTTGCCAATAAATAATTATTGAGCGATGGTTCATCTGCTATGTGAGTTCCTGACATATTTCCTAAAGAGCACAGATATTCAAAATTCTGGATAAGATGTCTATCTGGGTATATTTTTTATTCTTTACAAAATTACTTTTCTTTCTTTTGTTGCAACATGTTCTGTTAAGCCCTGGGAACTGGCTCTTCATTCTGGAAGTACTGAACACAATAAAAAAACAATACATCTCAGTCTTTCCTACCAGGTACTTTAGACATCCTGGCCTCATTTTAAAGTGAGAACATTGAAGATTTTAGAACTTTAAAGTTATGATATTTTTATCTAAACTTTAAAGCGACTGAAAGATGAGGACATTTTCTCTTCACCCTCTCTCTTTCAATAGAAGATTGTCTATCATTTGGAATAATTTGAGAAAAATAGAGGGCAGCATCACCCTAACATTTGTCTCAAAACACTAACATTTTGAATTATTAGTTGACCGCAATTATAACTTGAAATTCCTCAATTAAACACTCCTTTCCAGGTCCACCTCTGTTATGTATGCATTTATTCATTCATTCAACAAACAGCACTAAGCATGAGATTAGATTTCAGTGAAACAAATGCAGAGAAGGACCAGCACATCTCAAGCATGCTGCTGCAAATTTGATTAATTTAACTTATATTTATTAGTTATTGAGAATCTCCTGACTACCAAGCATGGCACTGGCTTCTGGAGATGCAGCTGTCAACTAGAAATACAAGATCACTGTCCTTTCAGAACAGAAAGAATAGTGAGGTGGAAAACAAAAACCTGAATTAATAAGTCAATAAACACAGTTATCAAAAAGTTCTATGCGTGTCAGAGGTAGAGTAATGTGATAGAAAGTAGTTGGCGGTTATTTTCAATATATGGGGTTCTTAGAGCAGACTCCTACCAAGGTGATATGTGATCTGAAAATGGAAAAAGCTGGAAGAGGGGAACAAAAGAGCGAAAAGAAGTTTCCAGGCTAAAGTGACAGCTTCTGCCATCTCCCATTACATGAATGTTGGAGTGGAAGGGGCCGAGGGGGGACAGTGTCATAAAGCAAGATGATGGCAGGGGAGGTGGGCTGGATAAGCTGTGCCTTAAGACACAGTAACAGGGCCTCCCCGGTGGTGCAGCGGTGGGGCGCTGCGCCGTGGAGCTGGCGGCGGCGGCGACACGAGTTCGACGCCTGGCCAGGGAGAATCCCACATGGTGCAACAGACCTCTCCTGCCTTGCCCGCTGCTCCCCTCAGCAGTGTATTTCTGATCTGCCTGTTCTGCTCCCCGCTCTGTCTCTGGTGAACCCTCTCGCCGCCCCATGCCTCTGACCTGTGCCCCAGCTTGTATGTGTAAATAAAAAATAAATCTTAAAAAAAAAAAGACACAGTAACAAATTGAGTATGCTGATTTTTCTAGAACTGTGATATTAATGGCTGACTATAATATAGCTAATAACTATTTGTTGTATAAGGAGTCAGAACAATAAGATGAAACTCTAAAAGATACAGAAACAATTTCAAATTTACAGATAAGTTGAAAGGATAGTATGTAGAACTCCTGAATTCCCTGTGCCCAGAGCCCTTTTTCATGTTCCTCTAATGTCCCATTGACATCCTTTGAAGAAAAAAGATGGAATCCGGGGTATGGCAAGCAGCAAGGGTCAACTTTCTGATCTCCAATCTAGGACAGACTCCTCATCCTCAAAGCTTACAGTGAATCACTTTGTGCAGTGGGGTTCTCTAGTATTTCTTCATTATCAGATTCCTTCTTCCTCCCTTCCTCCCTCCCTTCCCTACTTCTTTTTTTGTGGTTATCCTAGTGGCGACCTACCCATGACCTGTAATATAGATCATTTCATTTCTGTTGACTTGATCATTTCACTAAGATGGTGTCTGCCTGCTAGTAACTCCCTCTGTCTTGTAATTAATAATATATTGTACAAGGTGGGGAGAGACCATTTGATCCTTGTTCTCACTGTTACTATTCGTTTTAGTACTGTTGATACATGGTGAATGCATCTGAATTATTGGTATGTTTATCACTATGTTATAGAGATTTTCTGATTACATCATTTCTTTTACAATTATCACTTTGCATTTTATTATATGAAAAACACACCCAATTCATTCATACATTCATTTATATGAGTGTGAATCTGTGGGTGCCAATTTAGTTTAGTGAGTAGAATCCCTCACCATATATATTTTGAGGCTCAAATGTCCCAGGATGCTGGCTGATGGAAACTCCTTCAAACTGTCCATTCTTTTGACATATCCTTATCATTCTTTGAGCGTTTTCTTACTTTTTGATACAATAAAGTGCTCAAGTTAACTTGTTATTTTTCCTGACCTAAATTTGAGAATCTGACATTTCTTTGATGAAACCTGGTTTCTTTCACTAGAGAAATAGTGTTTATAACCAACATATGGTCACTAGTTGTGACTGCTACTACTGAGAAGTCGTGAACTTTCTTGCTTAGGATGGGGAACGCACAAGGAACCTCCAGTTGGATCCAAAACAACCAGGTTGTCCCAGCTTCCCCTCGCCAGAGCTGTTCCTTCCTTCTCAGAGAATGAGAAAATTCACTGGACTGTTCTTTTTTAATTCCACTACTACACTCTCCTCAAATGACTTTAATTCCACCTCAGCTGCCACCAGACTAACTTTTAGAGAAAAGAGGACGGTAAACTCACTTGTCTTTGTTGCTTTCATAAATGAATTTAGTGATGCCATGGGATCTTCATTTCTATCTATACTTTATTTCAGGAGAGTTCCATTGACAATCCCTTTCCAGCCCCTTGAATCCAAAACTGTTAGTCAACCAGTGAGTTTTCTTTCCCAAGGTCTCTTGAAGACAAGCATCTCCATTGTGTCCTCCTACCCAACCCAGCCAATGGTTACCTGGGTTTCTTTTCGAAGCTTCTATGCTAAACACCTGGATTGGACATAGGGGAAGGGGTTGAAAACCCCCAGTCTCCCAGCCAAAAATGAAGGAGTGCGCTCTGGAAAGGCTAAGTCAGTGACTTTATCTCAGAAAGACTATGATAAATGTCAGAAGAGAAGAACAAACTGCATCAAAAGTGTGAAGGCAGGGAAATTGATATCTAATGGGGCCATCAACACGGTCCTCACTGGGGCAGTGCTGTGTTCTCCCTCAGTCTTGCTTGGAGAACAGATAAATCCCCAGAGAAGATAAAAGTATGAGACTTAATAGAATTTGCAGAAGACCTTAAACTAAACACATCTAACAAAAAAAAAAATAAATCGATGATGGAAATGTCAATTTCCTGAACAGCCCACTCTATTTTTTTTCTGATGCCAGTTACAAATTCACTCTCTATTCCATCACAGGGATTTAGATGCACATGTCTGAGACATTGTCAGTTGCTCGATAATGGATTTGAAAAGACCATTGGCTCCCAGGAATAGCTGAGAAGGGGAATGCATGAATCATGGGAAAGTTGCTGCATGGTCTAATTTGCCAGCTCTCTTTTATCACCAAAGGCAAACTGTTGACCCTGAGATTTGCCCGTGTTAATGTATCCTATCCTGTTGCTCTATTTTTGTCTTTGCACAAAAAAATCATCCATCATTCCTTTCTATCAGTCAGTCAACAAATACCAATAGTTTTCTTCTATCCTATCAGCAGGGATAAAAAATGATGAGCTTCATATATTTCTTTAAAAATTTCTTTTGGTTACTTCCTGTGTGATGGGAGCTCTACTACATGCTGAGGATAAATTAGTGAACAGGGCAAATATTATCTTTGTTCATATGAAGTTGGTCGGAGATTGACATGTAAATTAATGAGTATTTTCCAGGAAATGATAAATGCTATGAAGACGGTAGCTCAGGCAACACGATGGCGTGTTAAGGGGCACTGCTTTCAATTTGAGGGCCAAAAAGGTCCCCCTGAGGGAGTGCTACAGGATCTGAATGAGAAGAAACTCAGGCTGAAAAAATGTGAAGTGTGTTTGAGGTAGTGATAGTCTGTTCTTTCTTGAGGAAAGACTACTGAACACAGACTGACAATTCCACTGTAATGTACTCAGGGCTTCAGTGAAGTCTAGCTAGTTTGTGTGGGCATACAGAAAACTGCACTAGGAATGCTGGGAGCAGGGGACAAATATTGGAGATTAGGCATGGCATTGCAGAAAGTTAACATTTCAGAAGCCTGGATGCTATTTTAGAGCTTCAAGCAGATAAAGAAGAAGAAAGACAAGACATCAAATCATCATGAGCAAGGCTTGAAGCCACATAGCATCTTCAGGCCATAGATTTGGTGGATACACGTAGAGCCTATAATGAAAATGAGAGTCTGGGTGGAGATGAGCATAGAAATACAGGCAGTGGGGACTTGTGCTTTCAAGATGCTGCATTGAGGACTTAAAGCTCAGAATGTGATTGCTGAGATTTAAAAAGAAAATAGTTGAATGAGCTGCACAAGCCACCTAGATCTATGCTATTCAAAGCGTTTCTCGCAGTGTCTTTGAATTCTTAATTGGAGACTTGTAGGCACCTGCCAAGGAACGAGGGGCGGGCCAACGGGAAGGTTGAGTATGCCCACTGCTGTTGAACTGGGGTCCTGGACTTTTGATGCGCTCTGCACATTGGCATTCTGTTTTGTAATCTTTTAATAATGAATTTCACTCTTAAAATATTAAAAACAAAGGAAGTTACACAAATCTGAGAGCTTTACTTCTACTTATGGCAGATGGCTTCTGTCAACACCTTCCCTCCCGCGCCCTCCTCCCCATAGAAAAACTAGAACGCTAGAAAAATGGCCTTTGAGAACACTGGAGAGTAGCCGAGGCAGCTGGGACTTTCTCATGAATGATTGATATGGGTGCTGCTGAACATGCAGGAAGGGAAACATTTCCCGCCTTCTCTGTGCTCCTGTGTTGACCCTCAAAGGGACTGGTCCCCTTTGAGAAGTTGAGGGAATAGCGGATTGAAGGAGAGGGAGCAGGGGCTGGTGCCGTCGGGGCTGAGCATGTGTGCTATTCTCTGGGCAGCCCTGCCTGTGTCTTCTCCTTGTGTTTCTGCCTCCATCTTGCCCAGAATCTTTGGGCCAAGCTCGTGTGTGCCCACTGTCCAGCAGGTGGCGGAAGGGAGTGCACCCTGGGTATTTGCGTAAGTGTCTGAATACCAGAGCCCTTCTTGGGAGGCACGACAGAGTCTGCTCAGAAAGTGCCCCCGAGCTTGATCTTGGCACAGACAGACAGAGCTCTCCAAACTAAATCCCATGAGTGTAACACCTGATAGAAAGGCAGACATGTTGATTTCCACTGCTCTGGCTTCACTTTTCAGTTTATTCAGGACTCAAGGAAGAAGTAACATGATTTATCATCTTTCAAATCTCAACACCCAATTCAAATCCATCAATAATGGGAGCTGTGACTCTGGAGGAGAAATCCCAGGTCAGATGAGTTCTTCATCTCCTGCCTTGTCCCCCACACTTCTGGAAGAGAACACTGGCAAAACAGGTTCTCTAGTCGGATCCACTTCAGCAATTGTTATTCAGTCTTTCTATGGGTCAAGTCTTGTATGGGGTTCTACTGGGGTTTAAAAATCTTTTCATTCTGCACAGAAGGGCAGATCTGAGGAGTGAGCCATTATCCATTTAGACATCACAGTGATATCTTCCTGACTCCTCTTTTGTAAATCAGCCTTAACCCTCACCCTACCCTCCACCCATCCATTCACTCCCTATCCCATCATTCCATCCAGTGGCTTTGTGGCCCTTGTCACAGTGAACTATCTGCCTTACCTTGTTTATTTCATCATTAAGCTATGTTTCCAAGGTCTAAAATGCTAGCTCTATGAAGCCCAGAGCACTGTGGGTGGAGGCTGCTGTGTCCTTCCAAACTAGGATATGCCCGTGGCTCACTCAAATGCTTGCAGTTGGGAGAATACATTCATTGTAAATTAATGGTAGTATATCAATTTATCGGAAAGCCAATGATAAAGTATGGCAACATTTTGGACTTCTTTGCAAAGTCAGGAAAGGGTTGGAAGAGGAGATGGTCTTGCAGCGGGGTTGGAGGTGTGTGATATTTGGGATGGGTGGAGAGTGCGGCATCTGAGCCATGAAAATAGCCTAAGTCCAAACACGCAGCATCTGGAAGCTGTGTGCCTCTTGGCTCAGTGAGTACCAGGATGGTGATTAACTTTTACATCTACAGACTTGCACATGATTTCAGTGGTATGAATCTTACTTGTTCTCTTCATTCATACAAAGAAATTTTAAAATACAGTCAAATTATTTCCTTGTGTTCATGTAGAAAAGACTCACCTTGTCAAAGGTTTCTTTTTTCCTCTTTGCGTATACGAAGCTCTCTGTCTGACATTGAAGCGAGTTTATCCCAGCTGCAAGATTGTGGGTTAAGTCTGAGCAACAGTTCACTGAACAATAATTTTCTTCAATTGAATCTTGCTTCTGCTGGAGGAATTCTCCCTGTGCTGACAGTACTGAAAGTTCCAGAATAAGAGTTATCAATCTTGTGCTTTCTGAGTCAAGTCTATTGTCACCATTAAAAATTATTCATTAAGCACATAGTCTTCTATGTTTGACCCTCATTTTATCTTTGGAAAAACAGAATAGAAGGACACACCTTTTTCTTTATATCTCCTATGTCCTTAACACTTGATCACCTATTATTAATTTTTATATTTGACTTCCCCAAGGGTAACGTGCCTTTGGTTTGTGGGGACTTGGCTTATTTCCCTTGGTATCCCCAGTGCCTGCAACCAGAAGGATGTCAAATATTTGTTGGATGAATGGGTTTTGTAAATAATTACATGAATAAACAGAAAGCTATGCAAATCACCATCAATATTGAACTTATGAAGTATATTGTGTACATATTTGCATGCTTTCCCAAGACCAAATAAGAAGTTCTTAATGCCCATCATAGAGATATTTATTACAACTCTTGCTCAGGTTTAGTTTTTTAAAAAAAATACTATATGTTAGAAGTATAGCAAATAGCATAATAGAGCGGGAAAATTTACTGGGTGGGGAATATGGAAGAAATATACCACAAATTTCCTTGTACATACCATATGTTTTGATCTCTATTGGATATTCATTGCCTGGTACCAAATATGAATTCAGTAACTAAAAAATGAATCTTTAAACTTATATGTTGGGTTAATACCTATTGGTTTAATTCTTACATAATTGATCTTTTCCCTGGGTAAAGTAGATTATGGAGAGTGTCCTGATCCAATACTAATGATGCCAAAAAATGCTTAAAGCCATTAAGCAGCTACTGTATGACAGAGACTGTTCTGACAGCTGGCGATTCCACAGGAATAAGTAGATCTGTGCTTCTCATTAAGTAACTTCCAATTAAATTCAAAGACACCACTCAGTCAGAGAATGTTGTTTATCAGGAGAAGTCTGCGATGGACAGATGCCGGACCTGACTAGCAGACCTGAATGTCTCTTCTGTATCGGGTCATTAAGATTGTCCCAAAAAGTGTATGAAATGAGTATAATTGTCATTCTATCTATTCATCGCTGTCAGAAGCTTGTGGACATATCCTTGCCAGGCCCTTCCCAATAGGGTGGGTCAGGGAAGATGGTGAGCTCTCCTTCATGAGTTCCAGAAAGGCACAAATGTTGTTCTAGCACAGACCAGACCTTTCTAGAAAGTTGTCCAGAGGGTGAGGTGGGATCTCTCCTCCCCTTGTTCATCTGAATAAGCCAATTCAACCTGTCCTCCAAAGTCTGATGTCAACCTTCATTTTCTTTAACTCTAGAAAGGAAATGAGCAACATCTCTAAGGTAAGAAAGACAGTGTATCTTGAAATTTCTGATTTCAAACAACAAAAACCATGGAAGCTCGATGGAGCTGACAGCGAGTCTTTCCTTGGGGCACGGGGGTAACTCAGGCAGCCAATGGCAGCTGGGAATCAAGTAGATAATGGAATAAGGGAGTGGCTCTCTGGACCACCTTCCTCTCCTCATCTCTGATGCTTTCCCTCCTGCTGACTTCATTTGTTTTTGTTTCCCTTCCCTGCTCCACAGGTTGGGAGCAAGTTTAGTGCCCTGGAGTTTTTCTGGACAGAAAACTCCCTCCGCGTGTGTCTGTCTCTCTGTGTTAGTTGCTCCCAAGATCTATTCTCCCTGCTTCCCTGTAACAGACCCCTGAAGGTCTGTCGTCAGGATGCGTGGCCAGGCGATTACACACCTTCAGCTCTGGGGTGCTGTGTCTGGCACGTGATGAGATTCTGACCAATGGGATCTCAGACGTGACCAGTGCAGTTTGCAAGCTGTCTTCTTAAAGGGCGTCCTGTGGGTTGAGCCTCTGCACTTTGCCCCCATCTTGCTATAGTCTTGATAACTGGAACTGAATCAACCACGGGGTATAAAGCACTGTATGTTGCAAGGGGGGGGGTAGAAAAATATGGAGAGGATGAGGGGTGTGATAGTAAGGCAGCACGCAGAGAATAGGAGCTGGACCTCATGCCACACGGCCCTCTAACTCCTCTCCAAGGCCCAGCTCCTGGAATCTGGTGTAAAGGTACATCTTATATTTTTAAAAGCTACTCATAATTTGGTTTTTCTGTGTTAACTCCTTAAGTTGACCCTAAATGACAGATCTAACTCCTCTTCCCCTCTTTCCCTAGTGCTCTTATACTTTTCCTGCTCTCTCACTATTTTCCAATCTCTTGGGGGAAGATACTGCCCCCTGATTCCATTGATTGGTCATAAAACACCTTCACCTGAAAATAAGATGGCAGCCTCTCAAAACCCCACTCCATGAGGAACCAGTTAGGAGGTCTTTGTGAAACAGATGGGCTTTCTGAAAATGGAACCAGAGGGCAGATGGGGTGCTGCACCTTCTGAGGGGAGACTTGACACTACTTACCATATTTCAGGGTCTAGCCCTGGAGGCCTGGGAAAGCTATCGAGTTTGGGCAGATAAACCCAAGCTCCTGGCCACACAAGGCTCTCTCACCTAGAGAACTCACCACCCATGAAATCAAATCACTTCCGTGTGTCATAGTTCAGTAGGTTCAGAAACAGTTTAGTGATTATCTCAGTGCTCCATCAATAAGAGAATTTTAAGGCTCCCTAGGGTACAACCCTAATCTTGAATTTGAGGCCAAGGAGTAGCCATGAGCTCTTCCTATGGTACATCTTTTATAGTTGCCGCAAAGAAAAGGTTCTTAGGATCAAAGAGCCCATGATTTAGCCAATAAAGATTGTAAATTCTTATCTCAACTGCAAAAGAGAAAGAAAAGGTAAGAGGTGTTTGTCTTATAGTGCTTATTCTCAAAGATTCAAAAGCATGACCCCGTGAACTAAGTGTAACTCAGAGGTAGGTCATCTCAAAGGAGCGTTCAGTTGTTTGTCGATGCCACAGAGATCAGCTAAGTCTTAACCCTATGGCACTTAATATGGCCGGAAGGGAGCAAAACTCCTGGGTGTTTATCTCATCACTCAGCTGCCGGCCCACCTTCCCCTTCATCGGCCAACTTTCACTATATCTTTTTTATTGGAGACAGTTTCTGTGACTTACTGATAATTGGAATACTGGCCCTTTTGCTGGTCTATAAATTTGGCAGTTACCGCATTTATGGCTCTGTGGATCTGACCCAATATTGCAGCCATCAGAACTGCAGCGTGAGCTGACTCCCTGAGTGTCTACCCTCGCGGTGGGCGCAAGGCTGGGGTCGGTGGAAATCTCTGTGTTAGCCATGCCCCTGTCTCGCTGACCTCCAGTGTGTCAGCTACTGAGATGTAGCGGAAACACCTCTTCTCTGTATGAAGAAGGCTGTGCAGGAGAAGGAAGTATGAGAACCTCAAAAACAGGAGTGTACTGGGTTTTAATCATGTGTCTGTTACTTAAACTATCCGCTGGTTCCTTACTGTCACTTAAGTATAAGGGGCCTACTTTAGTATTCTCTATGTGTCTGAAGTCATCTGGGTCTTTAATTTTCTCTCATAATTTTTAGAAGCTGAGTTATTGGTCTATCTTCAGAGAGGCAGGTTAACACAGAGGCTGAGGCCAAAGAGCTTGGGGATAGAAGGGCTTTGTTTACTCGCCACCTCACCTCGTCCAGCTGGTGACCTTACATCCTCTGAACAGCAGTGTCTTCTCTGTAATGTGGTGATACTGACGGTAGTGCCCGCTTCACAGGCCTGTCGGGAGAAGTCACTGGGATTGGTCAGTGAGTGCCCTGGGAAGCTAACTGTCCAGGTTACTCGGTCCGGACGGTGAGCCTGGGGTTGCGCCCAGGGGGCAGTGTTCTGCGAAGTCCCCCAAGCAGCGACCCACACAAACCCTGGATCCATGTGAATTGTTTGAACTCCCCTGACACAGAACTCAGTCTGGGCCCATGGAAGCTGGCAGATCTCACCACGCTATGCGCTGCCAGGTTGAAGTGACTGTGGCATGGTGATGGATGGGAAGACATCTCATGCGCACTGGGCCAGCCACGTCCGCGCTCATCTTTCAGCGAGGCCCTTTCACACAGCCTCCCCCTCATGCTGGGGCATGACATCGGGGCTCACTGATCTGAGGGAAGGTGAAGCCTGGTGCACCGCCTGGCGCCTCGGTGTGCTGTTGGGTAAATCATGCTTCTCCTCTGACATTCTTATTTACATTGAACTCCTACGCTCATAGAAAACAGCGCTCACTAAACAGCCCGCGATATTCACATAGGATCAAGTGTTTCTTGTGTAGCTTTACCTTTTTATACCTTGTTGGAATTGCCCAGAAGCTCCGGTGTCCATCGTCCACCCAGTGAACACCGCTGAGGCTGTTCTGCACCCTGTGCTTGGTGCCGGCTGCAGAAATGGGCCATGTCTTTGTTCCCTTGTAGCTCACTTTAAGTGAGGTTTGCAGACGTGTTCATCAACGAAATGTAATGTGACAAGCAATTAATTGTGACAAATAAAGGATCTCCCAAGAGCACAGAAAGGGGTCTCATCCCTCTGCCTGGGAGTTTGGAAGAAGACAGCCCAGCGTGTGAAGATTATATTCTGCCCAGGCTGGAAGGCAGATGAGAGCAAGACAGGGCTAGGGCCCAGGAGATGCAAAGTGCTCAGAGCTCCATCCTCTGCCCTGTCTCTCCCTCATGACTTAGCCCAAACTCTTCACCCCTTAGTTTCTTATTTTTTTCATCTGGAGAAACTTCTACAGAGAATCCCAGCTCAGAATCACCCATCTGAACCTGCTACAAATGTAGGCCTCCAAGTCCTGGCTCAGATGTGTTATTTAACCATTCATTACTTCAGCAAATTTTATTAAGTACCTATTTAGTAATATGGTGCCTGGTACGGTGGTTAGGAACTGGGGAGCAAAAACTAAATGAAGCTAACAAGCTATTATTAGGAAGGAAAGCCCAACAAATAGTCACTGTAAGAAAAATAAAATAAATACTTTAGGGAAGTGCTTATAGTAGTGGCAGCCAACTTTTTAATAAGTGACCTCAGATGTCAAGGATGAAGTAAAAGAAGGGTTAATTAATTAACAAAAGAGGGGAGACGTCTGCCTTGAAAAATGCAGTACGTGCAAAAGTCTGTGGACCCAAACCCTTCACAGATGGGGCCCAAACAGCAATGTTTCGAAACCCACAGGCGATCTGGGTGTTCATCCAGGATTGAGATGCTCTTTCTAATCCTTGATCCTCGTGTTTTATAGGGCTGTTGTGGCGAGCAAATAAAGAGGCTTAGAAAAGTCCTTTGAAAAAATCAACAATGCTTGACACAGCAGAGTGTTAGGTATACAATAGCTCTCAATGATCATCAAGTAAGAATAGTGCTCAGGATATTAAAACAGATGAGCCCTTGATACCATTATAAATTTAAGGGATTACACGTTTTACAAACCAAGATCGGCCTTTCACATCGCTTTAGCCAGGATGATATGACTTTCACACTATATATAGATTTACAGCTTCTACATTTTCCATTTAGGAGGTTTTATACCTTGATGTGAACCCACATGGTGTGCAGGGATTGATGTTTATGAGTGAAGGAGAGCTCCAGGGGAGCAGGGTGAGACTGATAATTAAAAGGTGAAACTCTGGCCACTCTCCCAAGCAAGTGGAACTTACATCACGGGTTGGTCATCTGGTGAAAATGAATAGATCATGTCCTCCTATATATTCTGTCTCAGACCTAAGGGTCATGCGACTGTGTGATTGACAAGTGAGCATTTCTTGTCAATTAAAACAGAGAAACCTGAAGAAAGAAGCATCCAGCAGCTTAATAGAGCTGTTTATCACTGTCATAGTTAGACCTCTAGCTTTAATCACTCAATAACCAGACCAACCGGCTTCTAGAAAACCTCAGTCCTACCCTTAGTTAATTATAACATGATGCCATATAGCTAGTTCTTTGCAGGGCTGGCTAATAAAGGCACACCCAATAACCTGAGTAGCACAAGTGAAATACCAGAATGGAAATACCAACCTTGCACTAGGACCAGGAACAGGGCCCTCAGAAAATTTTATAATGTGCCTGTAGAACCACAGACACTCCATGGTATATAATTCACTTGGGCACAGATACATAATATAGTGGGAATTGAAGTTCCAGAATACAATGAATGCACTTGATTTGTGACTGTGGGACAATAATTTAACTTAAATTACCAACATTTTATCATGTTAAATGGGGATAATAAGGTTATGATGAGGGTTAAATGAGACATAAGACATTGAAGTTAAAATGTTTGGCACATGCAAAGAATTCTGTGTAATTGATGTAGATATTCGCTCCTTCAAACCCCCACCAAGAAGGGGGAATATAACTCGCAACCCCTTGAAAATGGACTGTCTACAATGACTTCTTCCCAAAGAATATAGTTTAGAAAGGGGAAAAATAAAAAATGACTTTACAGTGGGGAACACTGACGAACACATCCTCAACTAGATTCTCAAGGGCAGCATCAGCAGTGATGCGTCTTGTAAATGACATACACACTTGTGCCACTGGGATAGAAGACACTCTGCCTCTTTGTTCTTCCTCCTCAACAATCTGTAACCCAGTCTAATTATTAAAACAACAGCAAACAAAACTAAATCAAGAATATTATGGAAAATAACTGGCAAGTATTCCTCAAAACTGCCAAGGTCATCCAAAACTGAATACTTGTCACAGCCAAGGAGATATGACAACTAAGTGTAATGTGGTATGTGGATGGAATTCTGAATCCAGTAAAAGAGAGAAATAGAACCTTTCAGAAATACTAATGAAATCCATAGAAAGTACAGAATTCACTTAGCAATGATATAAAAATATTGATTCATTAGTTGTGAGAAAAGTACTGTAATAATTAATGAAAGAGGAAAATTGGTGTGTTTATATGGAACTCTCTGTACTATGTTTGCAAATTTCTGAAATGATTCTAAATTTTAAAAGATTATTCAAAAAACATTACAGTGCTTGAGAGTTTGTAGGAACATAGTATGTGTCTTCTTTCCACTTTTTCTTCCTTCTTCTCCTCCATTCTCCAATTACGCAACTTGAACATTTTATTTTAATTAGCTTTTAGAGGGTAGATCTCAAGACTCTCAACCCATGTCCTTACACATACATATTTTTTCTCCAACTTAAAAATTCATATATAAATATTGAAGGTATGATTCTACTTGCCATCACCTCTACACCAACATGGAACCAATGAAGGATCCATAGAAACCAGTATGTAAACTATCCCAGGCAAGCAAGCTATCAGTGCAGGCTTAGCAGGGAACCAGAATTTCCAATCATGCAATACTAATACAAGGAGGCACCCCTGGTGTGTTAATGGAGCCTGAATAGGGAATGTGGACTTCTACCTCCACCTGGCTATAACTAGGTGAAGGCATTATTTTTCTGTAGCAGTGTCAGAGGGAAAAAAATGTCAAAAACAAAACACTGAAATAAGATCCTGAGCCTTATAATATCTAAAAGGTTCAATTTTCAATAAAAAATAATTGGCCGTGATAAGAACCAGAAAATCTCAAACAAGATGGAACAAAAGACAATCAGTAGATGCCAACAACAAAATGACAGAGAGGTTAGAATTATCTGAAAACTTATTTTACAACAGTCATGATAAATAAAATGTTCCAATGAGCAATTACAAACATGCACAGAGCAAATGGAAAGTGAGAGAGTCTCAGAATAAAGGCATGGCTCTCTAAGTGCAGCAGCAGAATGAAGGGATAGATGAAATAACCAGAAACCTGTAAAACATGACGATAGAAATTGCACAGTCTGAACAACAGATAAAAAAACAACTAAAAAACTGAGAAACAAACAAAAATGAACAGTCTGATGGACCTGTGGGACAGTAAAAGAAGATCTAATGTTGATGCCATAGAAGTCATGGAAAGAGAAAAAAGGGAGGTTGAAAAATAAATCAACAACGGACGAAAGTTCCCCCCCCCCAGTATGATGGCTAAAGGCAGAAATGACAGATTCAAGAAGATGAAAAAAAAAAAACCCTAAGAACAGAAATCCACAAGAGATACTACCACAATCTTCTGAAAACTAGAAGCCAAAAAAAAAAAAAAATGATATGAAGGGGGGGTGGTGGAGAGAGAGAGAGAGAGAGAGAGAGAGGCAGAAATAATACAACTGACAGCATTAAAAGGGAAGTAAGAGTCACACAACATTTTTTCAATCACTGAAACTAAAGAGCTATCAACCCAGAATCCTATATTCATCAAAAATATCCTCTAAGAACTAAGGGAAAATCAGGACATCTATAGTTGAAGAAAAACAAAAAGAATTGACATTTATTGAATACTTTACCCCAAAACAACAGAATACACATTATTTTCAAGTGGTCATAAAACATATCCCAAGATAGACCATATCATGAACCATAGAAAATTTTCAACAAATTTAGCAAAATTGAAACCATACTGATGTTGTTTACACCCAAATTGGAAATCATCAACAGAAACTAACAGGAAAATCTCCAGTTGGAAACTAACATACCACTAAATAATCCATGAGTCACTACAGTCTCTGTGAATTAAAAGATTATATTTAATAGCATTAAATAATAGCATTAGAGGATAATATTGTAAGTGAACTCTGAAGTATTCCACATGTAAATTTTACAACTTAAATGAAATATGTTGATTCCTTGAAAAGCGCAAATAACCACAACCCACTTTATATGAAATTAGTAATTTGAATAATCATATACCCTTACAGCATTAAATTCATAATTTAAAATTTTCTCCAAATGACATTTTTATGCCAGGTAAATTCACTACAGAATCCTACCAAATGTTAAAAGGAGAATTGATACCAATTCTCCATAATTTCTTCCATGTTATACAAGATGTAGTAGTCATTCTCAAAACATTTTACGAGGCTTATATTACTAACAAAACAGGTTTGGTATAGAAAACTACAGACCCAATCCTTATGAATATAAATGCAAAAATCTTTAACAAAATGTTTGCAAATAGATTCAGAATTACAGAGAAAGAATTATGAATATGACCAAGTAAGGTTTATTTCAGGGTTGCAGAGCTGGTTCAGTATTTGAAAACCAATAAATGTCATTTACCATATTGGCAGACTTATAAAGAAAAATCTTCTGATACTATCAATTAATGTAGAAAAAGTATTTGACAAAATTTTGCCATTCATGATAAAGAAAATCTCACAAAAATAGGACTAAAGCCCCAAACAAGAATAAACCAAAACAAACAATTTGATATCAATTTGATAAATCTATATATCTAGGAGTGGAATTGCTAGATTATATGATGGATCTGTTGTTAGTATTTTTGAGAAACCTCCATACTAGTTTTTGCAGGAGGTTATGTGAACTCTTCTACTCATTGCAGAACTATTTACATTAGTCAAGTTGTGAGAAAAAAAACCTAAATGTCTAATGACAGGTGAGTGGATTGAGTAGATGTGGTATATATATACAGTGGGGTACCACTTAGCTATGAAAATTAATGAAATCTAATCATTTATGACAACAATGAATGGAACTGGAGGGCATGACGCTAAGTGAAATAAGTGAGCATAAAGACAAACACTAGATGATTTCACTCATATGTAGAATATAAATAAAATCAAGGAACAAACAAAACTGAATCAAAACAAACCCTAGAAATATGACTGCTGAATTGAGCCTGCTAGCTAGGAGCGTGAGGAGTGAGGGGTAAAGGGACCACAGTATACCATGGGGCTTTGCTGGGGGAGTGATGTGGCAGCATCCATCTGAAGAGGTGTGAACCTATACCCCTAAATTATACACATTTTTTTGGGGGGGGGGGATGGTTACTTTATTTTATTTATTTATTTATTGTTATTTATGTCTTTTACATTTTGTATTCCCCTTGGGTAGCCCACCACCAATTCACCCATGATCCATCTCCATGGTCCCTTGTGTTCTTTTCTATTCCATTTTGTGCCCTTATCCTCCCCTCCCCCCCTGCCCCCGCTGAGTGTCTCTCTCCTATTTGGTTTCCCTATAGTCCTGTTGTAAGTGAAACCATTCGATATTTTTCTCTTTCTTTCTGGCTTATTTCACTGAGTATGATCCCCTCTAATTCCATCCATGTCACTGCAAATTGCATGTGTTTATCTTCTTTGAATGCTGGATAGTATTCCATTGTGTATATGTACCACATCTTCTTGATCCAATCATCTATTTTTGGGCATCTGGGTTGCTTCCATACCTTTGCTATTGTGAATAGTGCCGCAATAAATTATACACATTTTGAAAAACAGTATTACCTCTTAAACAACAATAAATTTAAAAATAATTTTTTAAAGCCTTCATAAAAATGTAAAACAAAAAATAGTGAAAACCTAGTTAATATTATATTACATGGTGAAAGACTGAATAGTTTCTCCTTTAGACTGGAACAAGACAATGGTGTCTATTCTGACCATGATAATTTAATATAGTGGTAGAAGTCCTAGCTGTTCACAAGCACGAGAAAAGGAAATAAAAACACATATAACCTCCCCCCCCCCAAAAAAAAAAAACTGTTGGTATGAATATGGAGAAGGGGAAACTATTGTGCACTGTTCATTGGGTTGTAATTTGGTATAACTACCGTGGTAAACAATATGGAGGGTCCTCAAAAAATGAAAGAACTACCATATGATCCAGCAATTTCCTAGAAATGTATCCAGAGGAAATTAAAAAAAAAATTGAAAAGATATCTGCATCTTCATAACAGCCTTACTTATAATAGTTAAGATGTGGAGACAACCTAAGTGTCTATCAGTGGATGAAAGCATAAATAAATTGGGATGGATGGATGGATGGAGGATGGATGGACAGACGGATGGATGATAGATGAGGTTGATTCTACTGATAGATAAAATTGCCATTTATAATTGTTAAAAAATCAAACTCTTAGGTTTAAATCTAAGGAAATGTATATAGGATTTGTACACTGAACATTATAATATGCTAACAAAAGAAATCAAAAATTAAAATGGAGAATCATTTCATATGCATATGCTGGAAAGTTCAACAGAATGAATATGTCAAGCTCTCCAAATCCATGTAGAGGTTTAATGCAGTTCCCATCAAAATCCCAGTAAGATGCTCTGTAGACAAAGAATTCTAAAGTGTGGAAGGAATTAGAATAGCTAAAACAATCTTTAAAAAGAATATGAAATGAATCAATGTACATGATTTTGAGTTATTATATGATGACATTAATCAAGACTGCATGGTATGAGTGAAGAGAAAGGCCATTGATAAGTGGAAACAAGAGATACCAGCAAGACTCACATGCATCCTCCCAAGTGATTCTGAACAAAAGTGTGAAGTCAATTAAGCGGAAGAAAGACCACCTTTCTATAGTCGTTGCTAGAGTAGCTGGGTATCCACGGGTAAAAGAAATAAATCAACAATAAACTTCAACCTAAGTTGCACAGCTTATACAAAAATTTATGAAAATGGATTGTGGTCATAAATGTAAAACTTGAGACTATGAAACTTTCAAAAAAAAAAGAAAATCTTCAGGATCTAGAAGGAGGCAAAATGTTGTTAGACTTCACACTGAAAGGATAATCCATAGACGGGAAAAATCAATAAATAGGACCTCATTTAAAAAAAAGCTCTTAATCTGGAGAGGTCTTTATTAAGATGGTGATAAGTCAAGCTATAAACTGGGAGAAAATATTTGCAAGCTACATATCCACAAAGGATGAGGAATATATAATGCATGTTCAGAACTTGACATTAAAGAAGTCCATTTAGAAAATGGGCAAGAGACACAAAAGGGAATGTCAACCAAAGGAGATGTACAAATGACAAAGATGTTTCACATTACTACTTATCAAGATAATAAAAAGTAATACCACAGTGTGATACCACTATACACGTTTCTTTTGTTAAACAATTTAACTCTTATTAAATTAACCCCACAGTTTTTAAAAGTCAAAGTCACACCTGGGAGTTTAATGTAGCATATATACGTATGTTTAGAATAAGAATAGGGCAAAAATCACTTACTGGCAAGGATGCAGAGATCGGATCACTCATATATTGTGGGTAGGTTGTTTCTTTAGTAACTAAACATCAATAGCCCTATGACTCAGCCATTGATAGATTCACACAAGAAATGGTACATGAATGTATACAGAAATTTATTCTCAATAGCCCCAAACTGAAGGTAATCCAGATGCCTTTTAATGGGTGACTAGTTAAACAATCCATGGAATACTATTCAGCAATCAAAAGGAATGAGTCACAGCACCTAGGTCAGTCTCCAGATAAACATGCAGAGTGACGAATGGCAGTCCTAAAAGAGTATATACTGTGTGACTTCAATTATATTACATTATCAAAATGACAAAATTCAGGAAATAGATAACAGATTAGTGGTTGCTGCGATATGAAGAATTATGGTTATGGGCGAGAGGAAGGCTGTGGATATGAAAGGCAGCAAGAGGTGTTCTAGTGATGTACCTTACCTCTGTCAGCATTTCTCTCCAAGTTGTGAAGTTTTTCTGCAATTCTGCCCCATGTAACCATTGGGGGGAGTGGGGCAAAGTTCAGGCGATGTCTGTGTATCATTTCCTACAAGGGTGTACAAATCTATAGCAATCTTAAATAGTTTAAAAACAAGTTTACTAGCTTGAGTCTTCATGCATCACTTGCACAATTAAATTAACTTGAATCAACTAGGATTTATTGCCATTATTTACTAGGTACAGTTGGGGGAGACCCAATGTGTGTATGTGATTGGTCTGCTACAAAAACTGAGAGAGCAGAGCCTGGCTGAGCTGTTGCATTGACTTGGTGTTGGAAGGTGAGAAGATGATCTTGTCCTTGGCACTGTTTGCAATGTTGACCTCGTGGGTGGAGGGACTTCCACGGGCATGTACTTTGAGATCTGTGGGTGCTTCCAGATTACCCTTGCTCACATTCCTAAGGTGGAAATGACTTTTCTATACATGTAGATAATGATAAGATAGAGCGACGGCTGTAGCCATAGATGCTAGTATTCAAGCAAAGAAGAAGATAGAGAATTCTCATTTCCAATGAATATATTCAGGATTTGTGAACTTTCTTCTTGAGATAGGACCTTATGTGGCTAAGGGATTCACAACAGAGACACTTCCGAACCCAAAGAGACTGATTTAGATCCTGACTGGGCTATTCACGAGCTGTGTGACTTTGGTCTTCATACCTATCCTCTCTGTCCCTTTCGTTCCTCATTAGCAACACAAGAATAAAAATAAATACGGGGCCTCCCTGGTGGTGCAAGGGGTTAAGTCTCGGCACTATGAAGCTATCAGCAGTCACTGCAGCACAAGTTCAATCCCCAGCCAGGGAGCTGACCCACATGCTCAGCAGACCTCTGCTGTCTCCCCGCTGCTGCTCTCAGAAGTGTATTTCAGTGGATCTGCCTGTTCTGCTCCCCACTCTGTCTCTGGGGAATCCTCTCACTCCCCCGCACCTTTGGCCTGCACCCCAGTTCTTGTATGTGTATAAATAAATATATCTTTTTTAAAAAATAAAAAATAAAAGTAAAAATAAATATGACCTCAGGGAGTTGATAAGAAAATCGGTTGAATTCATTTTTGTAAAGCAAGCAGAGCAGTCTTCTCAACAGAGTAAAATCAACTCATTCTGAATTTCTTAGATAATTTCTTCTGAGCCTACTTCATGAAATGAAAATGAATTCACTCGCACTCTTTTGCAATGTCTAGTCTGACACACTTGCAGATTTATATGCCTAGGTGCAAATAATCACCAAGGATTTGAGTACTTTTTAAAGAAAAAAAAATGAAGTGAAAATAATATTTCCTTTCAAACATGTGATTTGAATGCTTCAATTTGTCAAAATGTTGTTCTTCATTTAAACATTTAGCAATTTTGTTTTGTTTTTCTAGTTTCAATATGCATTTCAAGATGAAACCCAGCAGGCTATATTTTATTACAATTAGTTTGTCAATGTCAAGATTGCAGAAGCTAGGACTTGACCCACCGGAGCGTTATCCAAATATTTGCCAGGGTTCCCCCACCCCCATTTACACACTACTTTTTGGCCCAAGAAACTCCTTGGGGGATAGCAATAAAAATATCAACTGTGTTGCATTCAACCAGGGAAACTGGGTACAGATATAGAAGAAGAATGCACCCACGCAATCACTCACAGGTCTAGATAGGGCTTAGGGCCGGCTATTTTCTGAACAGTATCATTAATGTCCAGAAAACTTAGACCCCCTTCACTATCAGCTTAGAACAATATCATTTCTCAGAATGACAGCAGAATGGATGTCTATAGATATAAATTCATTAATCTTACCCTTATGCCAGAGCAAAGGAACAATGAGATGTGACTCTAAAAAATAAAAACAATTTACCACCAGATGTCTCCCCTTCTTAAGGCAATTAACAAAACAAAACAGGAGATTCAGAAGAGGTTTGATTTAAGGCAGTGATTCTTGGGGTGAGGGGTGTTTTGCACCCCCAGGTGGTATTTGGCAATGCTGGGGACATTTTTGATCGTCATAAGCAGAAGGACACATATTAGTGGCATCTAGTGGCTAGAAGTGGGGGATGAATCTCAAAGTCTCAGTGCCCAGAACAACCTGCTGAGCAAAGAATCATCTATCACAAAATGACAAAAATGCTGAGCTGGAAGGAGCCCTTTTCAGGACATTTCATTTGCTTGATTGACATCAAAATTCATGATGTCTTCACCAGTCTTTATCTCTTTTCCATGTGGAGTAGTAAAAGGTGGTAAGAATAATGTGAGATGTGAGGCTAAAAACTGTTTTCTCCAGTCTTCTGCAGATCTCGCTACTGTGAACCCTGTAATATAATGTTCTTTACAAGATAATTTCCTTTCATATGACTGTTCTCCTCGCTAGGTGATGACGTCTCAGGGAGGGCCTATGGCTTAGAAGATTGTGTGGCAAGTAGCACCCGCTCAAAAAAAAAATTGTCAAATGAATGATTTCCTGAGTTAATCATCATAGACAGCTTCTAGGAAGGACATGAGAAAACGCCACGTTTCAAGAAGGTGCACTTCAGAATCCATCAGTCCTGGGTTTAATGGAAGAGTGTGGCAGTTGCGAGCAGGCAAGGTATAGTGGGAACAGGTGGTGTGGATCGTTAGGAAGAAAATTGAGATGTTAACAGGTTTTGAAGGAGGATGTCAGGCAAGAACATCACACATAATCAAGAAGTTATTCAAGTATAAAGGCGATGGGCCAACTCTCTCTAGCTGAAATGCCTGTGAATTCCTCCATGATAAACACGTGGCAAAATCACCCAGTCATTCCAGCTTAAGATTTTAATCTAAATTAAGAACTCCAGATAGAGGCTAACACAGGATATTTGCGTATGTCCTTATGGACACACACATATCTGTATGTTACATGAGTATCTCTGTTATTCAATCCATATGTGTATGCCGTATATGAGTATCTATCTGAGTATACATATTTATATATGTATTCTAACTGCATGTGGGTGTATGTCTGTGTGTGTATGCATGTGAATGAATATGTGTATTCACTCAAATATAAATACTAAATTAATGATTGACAGCCACAGAGTGTATATAGTAAAACTGAAAAAGCACATTGGCTAGAATGATAGTTGACAGAAGGTGGCAGAAGGTATTGGAAGAAATTTTGAGTCTTTATTCATACAACTGAGTAAATCAATTTGTAAAATTGTAGGATAAGAAGTGACTCCTGATTCTTAATGTTATTTATAGTCTTTTCTAAATTTTTTGGACCTTGGGGGAAACTTTTCTTCTTTGTACAGAACCATTAATTTGCATTTTCAGTTGATTTCTTCTGATAAATTTAACAAAAGACCGCATATTATGTGCTCTAAAATCATCTGTAATAGAGCTTTTCCCTAGAGTATTTCTCTTTCCCTCTCACATCCATCACCCTATTCATTCATTCATCCACCCATGTATGCAGGTTTGTAGGGAGATACCTGGTTTGTAGGGAGTGATGTTTATCGGCAGTGTTGCTTGGTTATGTGATGCTCTATCTGCAGAGCTGGATTTGGAGCTGATTTACAATTTTATAGTTTTTATTTTACTTTATCAATCATTTCTTTATAATGAAAATTGCTGCTTTAGGGAAAACAGTAGACTGGCACTTCTCTTAAAATTTTTATTTTGTAAATGACTGTACAAGAAAAGTGTTTTTTCTTTAATGTACCGTCTGTGAATGTTAACATATTTGTAGATCTGTGTAATCACCCTCAGTCAAGATAGACCACGCCAGTACCCCAAAAATCTTTCTCATGTTATCCTTGTACAATAATACCCTCCCTCCATTCCTGCCTTGTTCTTTGTCAAATTTTGTCTTTGTGTAGAGGTCACATAAATACGCTCACGTGACCTCCAGAGAAAAGACCAGTAGGGTGGTGTAGTTCGGAAGGCGGACAGTCAATGTCCAGCTTGGGCAGAGCAAGCTCCCTCTCATCTGTAGCAGGTTCCCCCTCCCCTCCCCAGCCCTCCCTTCCCCTTCCCTTCCCTTCAAGTCTGCAACAGATTGATTGGGGCCACCCCCATTGGGAAGGGCAATCTACTTTGTAGTCTGCTGGCTCAAATGTTAATTTCATCCTCATGGACACACTCAGAATAATGTCTGACCCATATCTGGGCACCCCAGCCAGTTCAAGTACATACACAAAGTTAACTGTCACCTATAATAATATGTGAGGCTTTGAGATCGGCTTGTTTCACTCAGCATTGTCAGTGACTTTGCGTCTCATCTCAGGTTTTGGGTGGACAGTCCCATGTTTTTGCTGGGTCATCCCATAACAAATGTATCAGAGTTTAAACATTCACCTTTTCAAAGACATTTGGGTTCTTTTCAGTTTTGAGTATTTGTGAATAAAAATGTATAAGCA
Source organism: Scalopus aquaticus (assembly GCA_004024925.1). Classification (NCBI taxonomy): domain Eukaryota; kingdom Metazoa; phylum Chordata; class Mammalia; order Eulipotyphla; family Talpidae; genus Scalopus; species Scalopus aquaticus. Next base: position 1,206 of record PVIJ01004997.1, on the reverse strand, counting down.
TTCGTGTACAGGTATGTTAGAACATAATTTTTATTTGTTTAGAGCAGGTACCTGGGAGTGGAATTGCTGGGTCATATGCAAGAATACATTTAATTTTATAAGGAATTGCAGTACTGTTTTCCGGAGTGGCAATACCATCATACATTCCCACCAGAAATCTTTAGAACTTCAGTTACTCTGCATACCTACTAGCACTTGATTTTGTCAGTTTATTTTAAATATTTTATCCATTTTTATGTTTACGGTGGTATCTTATGGTGTTTTTAACTATATTTCCCTGGTGACTAATGATGCACATTTTTTCATGTGTTTTCTTTAGTGAAGTTATTTTTTGCTCACCTTTTAAGTGCATTATTTCTTTGCTATTGAGTTGTGAGGATCTATCATAGCTTCCAGATACAACTATTTTCAGATATATGTATTACAATTTTTTTCTGTCTGCGACTTGTGTCTTTAGTCTTTAAACAGTCTTTAACAGAACAAAACTTTTATTTTGATTAAGTTCAATTTATCATTTTTTTCCTTTGATAGATTATTAAATCTAAAAACTTCCTTCTAGTTCACATAATAAAGTTGTTCTCCTATATTTTCTGTTTCAATTTTTATAGCCTTATGTTTTAATTTACTTATAGGATCCATTTTGAGTTAAAACTTGCAAATGGAATGAGGCTTAGGTCTAGAATCAGTATTTTGGCTTTTGTCCATGTTTTTCTTTTTCTTTTGTGTATGCATTCGAACTGTTAATACCACTTGTTGAAAAGACTCTCCTTTTGCCATTGAATTATTTTTGCAACATTTTCAAAATTCCATTTGCCATATGTTGGTCTGTTTCTGTGCTGTCTAGTTCTTTGATATTGTGTCTATCCCTTCATCAATGCCATTCTTTATTTTCAAAAACTTTGGTTCCTCTAGTTTCTTTATCTTTCCTTATACATCTTCCAGCCAACTTATGTTTCTCTTGTATAAAAGCCAGCTGAAACTTTAATTGGTAGTACATTAAATCCACAAGTCACTACTAGGTTGAGTTTTCCAATCCATGAACATGGTATATCTCTCCATTTATCTAGGCTTTTTTTTTTAATATATATATATATATTTATTGTTATTTATGTCTTTTACATTTTGTATTCCCCTTGGGTAGCCCACCACCAATTCACCCGTGATCCATCTCCATGGTCCCTTGTGTTCTTTTCTATTCCATTTTGT
>PVIJ01004996.1:0-109592 GCA_004024925.1 Scalopus aquaticus | reverse complement strand
CTTCCCAAATGACTTGTAAACATGTTTGGGGAAAAAGTTCATTTGGCCCTCAAATACGTCTCCCAGAGAACATTGCAAAGTAAATATAAAAATGAACGGCAACTCCAAAGATTATGGCCTTTCACACATTTCTAACAAGTCACTCAGTTCAGCACTTTGCGCATTTTTTCATCCAACCTTTAGGACACTTGTTAAAATATTTCTACTCTGAGTTGAGTGGCTTTTCTGAATACTATATTTGCCCTACCCTTCAGCTATCCCGCCCAAGCTTTCAGAATGTTAGCTTCCTTGGTAACGGGAAGGAACTCTGCATCACTCACATTATTCTCGATGTGCGCTCAGGGGACAGTTATCTTTCATGGGCGAGGGAAGTTCAAAATAACATTCATGAGAGTTTGTTTTTTGGTTTTTTTTTGTCCACAAGACACTTTCATGGAGTTGTATTTATCCTTATTACATGCGTAGCACGCTCAAATTAAGCAAAAATAGTTCTGAAAGGCTTGGTCAAAGCAGCTGAAATTGCACAAATAATCTGCTTGTGTGAAGTAAAAAACTGCTATAAAGTGGCATTATGAGTCAGTAATTGCTCTGGCCTAGCCTTCAGTGGCTTGGGAAATTATGCCCCTGGCTACAGGGAGAGTCTCCAGGGAGTTCACTAGACTTTTGTAAAAAATTCTTAACCTCAACTGACCTAGTTTTAATTCTCACACCCTGCCCACCCATGCTCTGGGAAGGCATGAGGCTTGAGAATATCCATTTAGAATAGAAGCTGATTAGCCTCTGTTAGTTAAGCATTTTAATGACTTTATTGTTAACTTTATGTGTACCAAGTTTAATTCTCACTTTTCCACAATATGCAATTATTTCTTTAATTTTACAAATATAAGAAATGCCTTAATTTGGCCCCAAACCTTTTCCCAAATGACACCTCGTTTCTTGATAAAGTGCTAATTACTATTTTCTAAATTTTCTAAAATAGTATTTTCTAAATTACTATTTTCTAAAGTCTGTTTAACAACAGATGCAGAAAACCTTCCTATAAAATTAATTACAACATGTACATCAATAATGTCCTAATAGGAGAACTAGCAAGCTACCAATTTTGGATTTAGTAAACGCTATTTGAAATTCTGGTATCCTAACATTTCTTTGCCTTAATTAAGTGATGGGGGGGGGTTGGAAAATCCAAGAAACACAGGGAGGGGAGAAGGGAAGGAAATGCCAGGCTCACTGTGAGGGCATCAGACTGAGCAATATAGAAACATCTACATAGAGGACTAGAGAACAGAGGCTCCTCTTGCCTTGCCATGGCAGTGAAGGGGATGGGAAATGAATGAATCTTTCTACATACATTTATCATTTGTCTGTATGAATTAGATGATTGATAGTGGCGAGATGGGGTCTTTTGTCTTCAAAACTTTCGTTTCTTAAAGACACAGACACCTGAGTAACTGTAATTCAAGAATGTAAGCCCACGGTGCCCTAAGGGCACAGAGTAGAGAACCCGCGAGCATGGTGCCCTGGAACATTACCAGCGCCGACAGCCCCTCACTTGCCGAAGGGCGGGTATCCCCAGGTACTAGTGCAGGCCTTACTCCGCTACCAAGAGTAGGCAGAGCTGTGGGGTTTCTGTGATGAACTTACAGGGCAACCTGCACTGGCACCTGCTTGCTCTCAGTCAGGGCAACTGAGGGGGTAAGAGGAGATGGCCCCCACAGCCCTCCAGAATCGCGAGCCTGTCACTCTAGCAGTTATCTGCTCTCCACACACATAAACCCCATTGTGTTTCTCCGTAACAACAGAAAAATAGAGCTTGGCTTGGGTGGAGATCAAATCTGAACTCAGAGTTCCTTCCTCATTTCCTTATTGGCAAATGTGTGTAAACAAACTCTAGAATGTGACTACCTGAGAATGTGCCTCTGATATCCATCACGACAACATTCCCCAAAGATGGCATCTCCGCGACAGAGAAGGAGGGAAAGAGCTTACACTTTAATGTTTTATTAAAAGAAATAATATAAATACATACAAAAAGGTTCTACTAAAAGACAAAACTAGGTGTTTTGTCTTTAAAATACAAAATTGTCAATGTTTAAGTTCCAAGTCTAACACAAGGTCCAATATGTTGAACATAGAGTTCATTGATATTTTTTCCACTATTTCTTACTTTATGAAATTAAAAGGGGACAAAAGAATTTAACTACAAAAGAATTTAAGGGAACAAGGGGATAAAAGAATTTAACTCTAGGGTCATGACAGAAAATTCAGTACTCTAGGTTATAAATATGGGGGGGGGGTCTCCCAAATTAAGTAAATATATTATAGAAACTATTTTTAAAAATATGTATGTTTTATGTTGGTCTAAAACATCAGATAAAAATGATTTAACTTTAAAATATAGCATGGGCAGATACAGAGATCTGGCTAACCATACCTGCGAAGTTTCTGATAAAGTAAGAGCTGACCAGTTTTGAGAAAGTGGACAACAGTAGCCCCTCAACACTGAGACAAACTTAATCTGCCTTGGATAACTCAGAGGCTTCTCAAGTTCCTTAAATGCAGTTTGGTCATTGTTCAAGAATAGTAATGACATGCTGTACGGAGACTTAGCGCTAGTCTCCTCAGTAGCACCCCCGTTTGGCAGGTTGCTTGGCGAACCACGTTCTGTTCTAGCTGCCTAGAGTCTACAGATAGCTGTGATGAAATATTTCTCTTTGGTATTCTCAGTAAATCTCAGTTGTTATTGAATCTTGGTTTGTTTTATCGCTTCGGGCCACTGTAAAACATGGGAAATACAATTAAAGAAAAAAAAGCAAGGCAACAGAACTTACTGCATAAAGCACTGCTGGATACTCTGTACCTCAGTTCCCTCATTTGCAACACGGAGGGGAAAGCTTTTGCTGTAAAGCATCTAGAACAGTGCCTGGCACATAGAAAAAGTTAACCAAAATGTTACATTATTGTGCCAGTCCTGGATCAATTCAGCAGGTTAAATGATTGGAATATTAACAAAATATATCTATCAACAAAAGTTTGGTGGGGGGAGAGGGTAACAAAACAAAAAGTCTTTATTTCACTGTTGACCTCACAAATGAATAGCTAATTCACTCTGGACATGATGTCTAAAACAAGGAAAACAATGGTTACATACTCTGTGCTCATCAGATGGTATCTGTGAGTGTATTAAGAAACTGGAGAGCACCCAAAAGGGAAGCTAGAGGCGGAATCTGGGAACCAAGCAACAGAGGGAATTGCTGGAATCATTACATGTTTTTGAAAACAGACTGCTCCAGAGTAGGGGTGGGGGACGCACACTGAGGGGTTACCAAATCAGAGAGGGAGTAGAATTATCTTGTGTTATACTAGAAAGCAAAACTAGGATGAGTGTGTCAATAAAGTTAAAAGAGCAACTCTTAATATGCCCATTCTCATGTGTGCTAAATATTCTGTTTGCTATCACACACTACTTCATTTTCCAGGACTGAGACCTGAATCAACTCTCTAATCATGGTAATGTGAGCAGACGATTTATAATTATCAAAGCTACCTGAATTGCCCATTCTTTTAAAAACACTTAAATATGGGTATGGTTATGTTTTTCAGAAGAATTCTCAGTCTGCAAAGTACATATGTGTATATAAACCTATATGAATATACAGTGTATACACACATATAATGTATATACACATGTGCATGAGCAGATGCACGGAAGCATACATATGGAAGTAGTAGGGGGTGAAATAACAGATGTCTTGGGTTTACTTTATAATAATCCAGAGAGGGTGAGTGTGCACATAAAACACAATGGCCATGAGTTGACAATTGTGGAAACTGGTCATAACTACATGGGTAGCTAGACTATCATCTTTACTTCTAAACATTTTGCTGGGATGTATTTTCATCCCAATCACTGATCTAAACCCACTTTTAATCTTCCTTGAAATAAACAAATTTCAAAGAAGGGTAATATAGTGTCACAGACTTTTAAATTAAAAATGAGACTGGGACTTGGAAAAGAATTCAAAGGATCACTCAACATGTCTAAAAGAAATACACTCCAAAAATTTGGCCAGAAAGATGAACAGCCAGAAGGAATTTCTCTAACTTTACTCTTGCATTTGACAGGCGATCTTCTGCAATTCCTGTTTTCCCCTCAGCTACCACTCGGCCTCGCCAACCACTCTGGAAGCATGCTGTACCCACAGTGAGCACACAGAGCCCCTACTGCACTACATGCAGTAGGATGTTTACTGAATTTTTACAGCGTGCGGTGCATTAATATTTTAGGGATGACTTCACAGTCAATATTGTAATCCTCCCCAAGGACCTATTTCCCCCATAGTATCTACTACTAACACCCGCCCAAAATAAAAACTCTAAAAGGACAGCCTTGGGTATTATTTTGGCAAGTAATACTTAGTGTTAAGATTAAGTTTAAAAATATAAAGCATATAAATGCCTCTCTTGACAGAACATATCTAATTAATAACCTTTATAAATTTTCCCAAAATCAAATAAATTAAAAATTAGTACGTCTCCTATAGCTGAGATGCAGAAGCAGAATTTTTTCCCTTAAAATTAATTATCTAGTTCATTTTAATTTAAAAATCATTGGAATTTGGTTTCTTTTGTCCCCTTTTGGGGTGGGAATGGTCCTTTAAAATCAGATATTTCTTTCTGTTGTTTTTCTTTCAAAATGAATCCTCATTTAAATATCAGAATGTAAAGACAATCCAAACTGTTTCCATAGTAACCCTGAATAATGACTAAACCACGTCACTTCCTAATACCTCCATATGAGGAAGAATAGATGACAAAGGAAAGAGGAAGCTCGAAGTATAAGTGGCTGAGAATAGTCAGCCTTCACCACTCCAGTTTCCATCAGCACGCACTCCAGGTGGACCCACGTTCTCATCCTCTTTTCAGCAACCCAGCCCCAACTTGCTTTCCCAGGCCGCTGGGTTAAAAAAGATTCTATTACAGGATTATGGTGGACAAAAAGTTTTAAGAAGGGTGTGGTCATATTTATATAAGATTCATATTCAAATAGGGAGTTCTCGCTCATTCTTCTACAATATCTAACCTCTTTCATTGTACGCTTACAACTTATTTCCCTATGAATTCACTAACCATAGCAATTTCTAAAACTTTTTGAAATGTGTACTTATTTTTAAGATTGGACAAAGGAAAGACATTGGATCTATAGTCCGCATTAACTAAAAAATTTTGCCCTCTGTTTCTCACTCCTGACTTTTAGGGAGAAAGTCTTTTCTCCATGATGCCAGTCATCCTTACTTTTTCTCTTAATTACTTTACTGTGGTTAAGAGCAGCAAAGGCACCTGGTTCGGAGAGCTATGCATGTATGTGTGCTTCTCTGCGTAAACATAAAAATAGATAAAACTTTGAAAGGATTGGCCAGCCAGTGATGATGGCAGGCATGACGGTCATAACATTACATATGCATTTATTTAATCTCACACACACACACACACAAACACACACACTGTGTGCCAGTATAAATCTGTTACACGCATATTTCATAAAACCCTAAGATGTAAGCACTAGTATTATTCTGTTTATCAAATGAAAACGCTAACAATTAAGAAACATGGATTTGGTCACATAGCTAAACTTTCGGCTACCTTACCTCTTTACCTCTACACCACTCTCTTCCACAAAGACATTCAGAGCCTTTCTGTAGGGAAAGGAGATTAAAGTTCTCATTCTAATTCATTGTAGTTAATACCAATTAACTACTAGTTAACTACTTAATACTAGTAATACATGGGAATTAACTCCCAGTTCCTCCTCCCTCCCAGTTGTCCCTAAGCATGAGAGGAAGGCTGCGGCCCAGCTGTGCACGTGTATGTGGGCGGGGTCACCTTCAGCACACACACCAAGTGCTTTCTAATGACAACAATCAGTGGAGAGGGAAACTTGCACCACCATTCCTCTCCCCATCCTGCCACACCACCTCCCACCACATGTTCACCTATGGAGAGGGCTGCTGTTTGAATGTGTTTATAGTGTGGATAATCAGAGTGACAACGTCATTAGAGACACTATCCTGTTATACCATGCAGGTGACATATACGCCTGCCAGCAAGAGGAAGCGTACTACCCAAGCGCACATTTGACATTTACAGTCACCAGCAACGAGTTAGAAATCAACATTTTCCATAACCTATACAAGATATTTCATAACCTATCTCTTGTATTCTCTCTGCTATCTCTCGAGGAATAGAAGCTCTTTGAAGTCAAGAAATATATTTTTTTTGCCAAAATTTTAAAGGTGTTAATACAAAGCATATAATTAGTGCTATGGTTTCTGACTGAAGTTACAATCTACTTAGAAATTCAAAGTAAGAAGCTAGAAGCCATTATTGTGGCCCTTTCCCACAGGCATTATATATAATTTATAAGTAATTATGTCACTCAATCTCCAAAACACATCTTCCACTTCTCTCCATTTTGACCCTCACCTCTTGCCCAGAAAATACCACCAGAGACTCTTGTCAGTCAGGCCTCACTGCTTCTACTTTTGCCCTTCAGCATCCATTCTCCAGCCAACAGCCAGAAGCTTTTCAGAAGCAAATACCTTTAATGGCTTGTCATTCTATTAACAATAAAACCCAGACTCTTCACTCAGTTCTATAACATAAGACCCCTGCTTTCCCTGACTTCACCTGTTTTAACTCTCCACCTGTCTTAGCAGTACAGAGCAAGCGCCTCCCACCAGATCTTCGAATGATCAGATTATTTCTTTCATTTAAATTTTGGGTTAAATGTCCCCTCCTCAGGAAGAGTTATTCTTCCCCCATCATTCTCTGTCATATCACCCTATATTGTACAATATGATTACACAATATTTTCTTTTTTATCTGCACAGATAAGAAATGTAAGCACTACCAGGGCAGGGGAATTGGACTTACTCTTTGCTGTATTCCAGTGCATACACACATAGCTGGCATACAGAGTGCTTAACAAATGTTTGCTGGTTATAAAACAGAGACTTAACAATTGTGTCAATATACAGAACTATTAAAATCAACACCATTAATCTTTTCATAATTATTGTTTCAATCAAAACATTCGGTCATTGGTATACTGATAATTTACCAAAAGGAATGAAAAGCAGCCTATGACACAGTATTTGGTCTAAAAGATCAAAACATCTCCATCTAGGATATTCTATAAAATACCTGACCAGTATTTCTGAAAACTGTCAGGGTCATAGAAAACACAAGAAGACTGGAAAACTGCCACAGACCAAAGAAGACATGACAACCAAATGCAGTGTGATAACGTGGACTGATTCTGGAACAGAAAGACGGTATTAATAGCAAATTCAAATGAATTCTGGAATTCAGTTCAGAGTAATGTATTGATACTAGTTTTGAGAATGTGCCGTGGTGATATGTTTGGAAAGCCAGGTGAGGGCTACATAGAAACTCTGTAAACTATCTTTGCAACTTTTCTGTAAATAGATTCTAAAATAAAGTTTATTTTTTGAAAACCAGCATTTCCATAGAGAAAGAATGTGCTGTACTTTAACCATGCATAGTCAGGCCTTTTATTCTGAATAAAACAGTGTGGGCTGTTGGCTTTATGACTTGAACCCAAGCTACCATCCAAATATAAAAATACAATAGTATATTTTATATTTAATCTGCTCAGATTTGCAACCTCAACAATAACTTCAAAACAACCAGACAGATGTACTTGTTGCCTTTAATAGCACAATAATTCTGCATGTAAGAATTAGAAGTGTTACTTCTCCCCTTTTCTCTGTTGGGGTAATGCCCTATACATTTAAAGCCTCCATTTGCCTACTGGGTTGGGAGAATTTCCTAACTTCTATCAACTTTAACTCTGCCCATTGCTTCTTTTCTAAAAGAAGGAGAAGTGAATGTCCCTAAACATTATATCATGAGAGAAGACTGAGCACTGATAATTCAAACATGGCAATATTTCAAAACATCTTCTAGATATTATTCTCTAATTTGCTGTTAGCTGTCCTACAAAATTATTCCCTACTCATTTACTTGACAATTATGTCATATAACAGTCTGAATCATACTGAACATGGAAAAGAAATTGGATTAAAAATTCAAAAATATGAAAGTAAATTCCATTGTAATACTTCTATGCCCCAGAGAGGTTTCATCATTATATAAATACACCCAAAAATCAAAGGACTAAGTACTTCAACCCACCCATCATTTTACACACAATTCTATAAACAAGATACAAAAAACATCTTCACATACAGCTCCTGAAATATCAGCATGTATTTATCTTATTTACCCTATTATTCTGTTTCAATACACACACACACACACACACACACACACACACACACGCGCGCGTGCGCGCACTCAAACACATACATTGTTTCACGGGTCCTGTGCTCTTAATCAAGAGAGTACAAAATGCTCAAAATAATAAAGAAGAAACAAGAAATTAAACCACTCAAAAGGCAAAAGTTTAAAAAGTGAAAGGGAGTGTAAAACTTATAAGGAAAAGTTTTCCTTATAAGGAAAAACGGCCAGAGGAAAAGGAGAATTTTGTAACAGTCCTCTGGGTATTTTGTAGTTTTAACCTGGGCCAGCCCCTCAAATATTCTCAATCTCATGTTCCTCATATATAACAGTAAGATAACATTAAGTCTACCCACTGAATTCTCTGGTTTTTTAGTATGACAGAATCTGCCAAATAAGTTACAATTTTTAGAAAGTCACTTTTCACATACCATTCATTTTTACAAAATTAGCTTTTAAAAATTGCTGGTATTATCTGAAATAAAATTGAGTGTATATCTATTTTTCTGAAACATGGTAAAGAAGAAAGCAACACTCTGCCAGCTACAAGCTGAACAGAATTCTTGAACCAGCGCTTACCTTGGAGACTTGTCGAAGCCACCTTAAATACTCTGTGAATGTGTCGAAACAAATGTAGTAAGTCTGGCTTTGGGGTCCAGAAGAGCTAAATGCTAAACAGTGCTGGTGCTTTTTCACTTCTTCTACCTATAAAAACAACAACAAAAAAAAGCAAGACAAAAACAAGTAAGAAAACAAGTGCCATTTATATAGTACATAAACCATACCTTAGGGGTCAGTGAAGTTCCACAGATTTGCATCTTTCACTATATTTAGTTCTCTTTTAAGTTCCTGAGTTTGCCCAACCAATCTAAATTACAATAAAACCAAAAAAAAGGGAGTTGTGTTTAAAAACAAAAAAAGAAAACAAAAAACAGATTTATTAAGTAAATATCTCCTGTAACCCATATAAAAAAAGCTCTTTGAAGTCTTTTTTTTCCTTTAAACACTGTGGTTAATCCCTGACAATAATTAGGCTATTTCTTGCTCTCACCTTACAAGGAGACTGAGAAAGAACTACAAAAAGCCTAGCTAGTCTCTGATAAGCCCAGGTTGGCTGTCCTGCACAGTCGGGATGCTGCTTGTGGTGACCTGATGGGACTAGGGCTTATGTTCTCCTTTGTTTCCTCATTTAATTTTTTTCTTATCAAAACTAAAAACTGAATAAAATCAAAGTGGAATGAAAATGATAATAAAAAGCAGAAACTAATGAAACAAAAACCAACTGCACAGCACAGAACATTAACAAAGAAAAAATGGTTCTTTAGAAACACTAACAAAATTGATAAATCCACTGGTAAGCTCTATCAAAAAAAAGAGAGAAGCCATAATATTAACAGTAAAAGGGAGACATGATTACAAATACGGCAGAAATTTAAAAGAATAATATAAGCGATTTTGTGGCAAATTTTTAGAAATACACATTTTTACCAACACTAAATCAACTCAAGGAGATCATTATAGGAATTTGGGATTGAACAGTTCACGCCACACTGTACAGCACTGTAACGCTTTGCATGACCCATTACTCCTCGAGCCTTGGCCCTCTGTATGCCTGCAGGGTCCCCATGTAAGATTCTGGCCCTGATCACTCTTCTCCACTTCTCTACATTCCCCAGAGTCATGGAGAAGTCATGTGATTAGTTCTGGCAAATGAGCTGTGGGAACAGTGGTGTGTGTCATGCAAATGTACAAGAGCCAATGGCTGCTTAAGCAACAAGGGAAGGCCTCATATACCGGATACTATAATTAAAAGTGCACAACACCTCATAAGGTTGGCTTCCTGTATGATTAAATGAAAAAGGACTGTCCACGGACCCAAGGTGCACACACAGTGCGAGTGAGAAGTAACTTCGAGTACTATTCCACTGCGAGCTGGGGCTTGTTACCACAGCACGGCTTAGCTCACGTCAACTAGTATGTTGACTGTCCAATCATATGACAATCAAAACACCAGCACATAGCACCAAATAGTGCCTTTGTCACAGTAACTCTGGTTGAGAATTACAGCCTAGAGAAACTACTGCACTCCAGGAAGCATGTCAGTATCAGGCTTTCAGCAGCATTATTTAGAGGCAACCCCGATGTCCATCAACAGGTAAATTACTGAAGAAATCATGGAAAATCATGAAAAATGAAAAATCATGGAAAACGAAACATTATACAAAACAAAACAGAGCAAGCAACATGGATTCTTATTATGAGATGTAATAATGACAGAAAAAATTCAATCATGGAAAATCCAGATGGCACAATGCCATTTTCATTCAAATCAAAACCATGTAAAACATGGTTGCAAGATATAACATTTCAAAAAAGTAGGAAAATGATGAATACATATTCTAGGACAGTGTATGCCTCTGAGGTGGAGGGTGGCAATGGGACAGATGGAAAGAGAACATAGGTAAAAACATTAGTATTGATACTGCTATAGTAGATTAACAGTTATACAATTTATTATGCATCATGATTTAACAAATATTAAGTATTTGTTAATTAAAAAAGTTATCTAGAAATCTAAGTTAAAGTCTAAAGGATAAACAGAGTAACTGCACATTGAATAAAAATTTATTTTAAGAGCTTTATTTAACTTCACATTTGGAATTCTGCATTTGAAAACATGAATGCTCAAGTGTGTCAAATTTGATTATCACAGTAATCACGGGTATGTTATGACTGATTCATTGCATGACTCATTTCTAGCTCTTTTTCTCTAAAATAAAATAAATCCTATTAAATCTCAGTTTTACCTTTAACAAGAGAATAAGATGAAAAAAGGGAACAAATATTAATGAAAACTCAGATTGCAAAGCATAGTTATTTTTTCCTAGCTCAGACAACAGGTTTTAAAAGATTCAATTTTTCAACGTACTCAATTATTTTTGAAGGAGTAGCACAAAACAGGTTTTACCAGGTTTGTCTGTGAGAAACGGAAGCTATTAACCTTCAATTCACTCAATGGTAGAAGTCCATCCAATCACAGGGCTGGGAAACAGGACAAGTCTCCAGCTCTGAATGAAAATGCTAATTATAATCGCATCTTCTGACCTTATCTGAACACGCAGCTGCTTTCGTGCCTCTGCTTCTCTGAACACAGTAATGTTCTGACCAACTTGTTATGTCAAGAGGTTTTTCACCCTTCAAATTGCTACTTCCTTCATGGCAAAATTCCCTATTGCCCCCAACAAAACGTAATCTTGACTTCTACTTACCTCCCACACTGTTTTTCTACCCCTCTCTTAGAGCAGATGTCCTTGTGTGCATCCCTTATCTCCTGATAGTAAATTATAAGCTATCCAAAGGCTGGGATGGTGATGTATACCCATCTTGGTATTCCTGGGATCCAAGCAAAGGGGCCTCTCCACAGAGGGTCTTTAATAAATATTCATTTAAAACTGTCCACGCAAAGGCCTAACATCATAGAGAAGAAAGACTATTGACCTAACAGGGCATCAAACATTAAATACGCTTTTTTAATGATGACCTATAGGAATAATAATAGTGACTAATTTTCCAGTGATCCATTCAAAGGACAAAATCTTCAGTAATAAGATATCACTAATTCTTCAATGCTCAGATAAAAATTAAGCAATGGTTTAAAAATGGATGACTAATCTAGAACTAAACACATTTTGCAACCTGGCCAAATGGATTTTTAAAAATGATCAAGTATTAGTTTTCGTAGGACTAGAAGGTGTTAACAGCGGAGAGGGGAATGAAACCTGACATGGGCTACCTCTCATCGCACTGGTTTAAACTTAGAAATTTGCTCCTTAGCAGATAAGAAGAGAAGCACCCATTACTGCTCACATCCAGTTTGGCCACCTTCATTTCTATTCCCTGGAACCAGCAGATCAAAACATTTGCCAATTTAAAAAATTCACTTTAACAAAAGTTGGCTTATTATTTTTCTTCTCTTTATATTCTCCACATCCTGCCTCCTTTCCCAAGCCCATTCAAGGGGAAAAATGGTAAAGAGAATGTTTGTTTAGTACGCGCCTGATTTCTAAAACACCCATTTTTATCCAAATTTGCCTTCCCATTTATTAGGAGATTATCAGAGCATTTGAAAATCAGGAAATACTGACATATAATTATGATAATGATATCCTAACCAATGCTTGGAGTTTATAAATAAAATCTGGCAAAGAAAAAAATGTAACATTTTCCCAAGCAATTTGTTTCTATTTTGTAAATGATAGGAAAACAGTTAACATGCCTAAAGAAAAGTAGCTAGTAGTGTCAGAAATATTTTTCAGCTGAACCGCAGGGGTTCTCTGAAATGAATTAAACTTATGACTAGCCATAGTGACAAATTAAAAATGCTAATCTCATTGTTCACTAAGCACAAATAAGTTAAGTGGGATCAGAGATTCATGTTAGAGTGTCACTTTTGATAAGCACACTTGAATGATTCTGAGCGCACAGATATAAGGGCCATTATGCTGTAGCACATAATATGTGCTTGAGATAGCAAAACATGTCTACTGATAAATAACTTTCCATATACAGCTTAAAATGTAATGGTGAAATTCTAGCTGCTCTATTTTCAGTCTAGTAGATAAAATTCATGCAATGATGAAGCGAAGGTCCCAGGGCCTCCAATGAATGGAATTATTTCCCAAAACCTCCCCAAATAAGAATGCCCAGTGGTGGGGACAACAGAAACCGAGGAAGTCTGCAGATGAGTGGAAAACCATCTACCCCTTAGTACATGGCTCAAAGTAAGCTCCTTTATGACGCTGAGAAACCTGGTAGTATTTTGTTTGTTTTGTACTTACTTTCCCTCCGATCAGTGGCAGAACGTGCATCTTGCCGGTCAAGCTGTCTTTCACAGAGGACACTATCAGGCAGGTCCCGCACAGGATGACTTGGCGTCTGGTCCATCGGTTCACTGGCAACTGCATTTTGCCTTTACGGACATTATACATTCCTGAGAGCTGAATCCGTTCAGAACTATTGGTGCTGTGAGGTTTTCCTAAAAAAAAATAAGCAAATGTTTTAGTCGTTTTTTTTTTTTTTTAAAAAAAGATTTATTTATGCACACAAGAACTGGGGTGAGGGCAGAGGTGCAGGGGTGAGAGGATTCACCAGAGACAGAGCGGGGAGCAGGACAGGCAGATTGACTGAAATACACTGCTGAGGGGAGCAGTGGGCGAGGCAGGAGAGGTCTGCTGCGCCATGTGGGTCAGCTTCCTGGCAGGGGATGGAACTCCTGAGTTTGGCTGCAAATAGCTTCATAGTGCCAAGACTTAACCCCTTGTGCCACCAGGGAAGCCATCTCAAATGTTTTAGTCTTAAAGAAACTAGCTTTTTTCTACTTGTTGCCATACCAGATAAATTACTTGGAAAACAGAGATTGTAAGGATTATGAATAAGGTTGTTAATTGAGAGAATGTGAAGTCTGCAATAATACGATTATGGAACTATCACATCTCCACATGTACGTTTTAATATTAGGCAAAGAAAAGCCTTTTCCTTTAAACCCTAGGAAAAGACCATTTAAACTCCTCTATTACAACCCAGTTTAATTTCCTTTTATATCCTTTTTTTCTTTTTTTTTATTGTTATTTATGTCTTTTACATTTTGTATTCCCCTTGGGCAGCCCACCACCAATTCACCTGTGACCCCTCTCCATGGTCCCCTGTATTCTCCTCTCTTCCATTTTGTGCCCTTATCCTCCCCTCCCCCCTCTCCCCCCCACCGCTGATCCTTTTATATCCTTTATAATTTAATTTTACATTTAAAAAACAAATGACTTCAAGATTTTTATCAATGACTAGAGTTAATTTAAGTACACTGAGAAAATAATACAGTCTGAGATAGGAAATTAATATTCAAGATCTAGCATTTAATAAAATGAATCAGCTTTAATGAAATTAACTGCTGGTATTCTTCCTTCTACAATATTCAGTATTAAGACAACATTAAAAAAAGGAATGACTTTTCTAATAAGACACTACTCTATAACCACAGCACAATCCTCAAAGAGAAACTTAACCCCAGTCTATGACGGCTGCTGGGGACTCATGGAGGAAAACGCAGATTCAGAGAGACACAGAGACTCAGACAAAGAGAGCTGAGAAAGAGTCTTCATTTCCCAAATGGAAATGAATTTACTAGAAATACATTCCGATAAGACCTAACAACTGAATAGGAGAATTACTCTGATCAGCGTAGGATGGATTTGTATAAACAAGAAGAAAAATATTTCCCAACTCTAAATATTAAATACATCATATCAAAAAGTACTGAAGTCCCTGCTCAGAAATAAATGATGAGAGCTATCTATCCTTGAATAGGACCCAAGCCAGAAGTATTATCTCATTTATTTGGAAGTTTGCCTAGCTGACAAGGACTAGCAGGAAAAAAAGAGTCGAGAGAAGTTCCATTCTTATGAGTATTCAAAACGAACATAAACACCAAGCTGCTTAGGCAGATAGCATCTGCTACCTGCTGGAGAGGGAAACAGGAAGAGGAGCACCAAACTCAGGTATCAAGACAATCTGGAATGTCTGAAGCCTCCCAATAGTACACCTCTGGGCAGAACCGCTAGCAAATAACACAATCAGCAGGTTTGAATTTCACTTCTTTTCTCTCTCATTATATCACTAAATGTTTTATAAAATACTGCACACATACAATTTTGCTGGGCCTGGCCCAGAATGAAGTTAAAAGTGGTTCAGCTATTTGAACCTGGCATCCAAAACATACACGTGGGCTGTCAGGGGAGAGCGACGGAGCTGTCTCTCCATGGAATGTTAATGCTCCCACAAACAGGTAGGAAGCCCAGGAGACTATACAAAACATCTTGCCAAAGGCTGCCAATGACAGCTCTGACCAGTCATTTATTTGTCCCATTCTTCACAAGTTCATTTTACTCCCAGAAAGATGCACAATCTCAGAGTTCCTCTGTATATGGCAGACTCCCTGTAGGGAGGGAGGGAGAGAAGAAAATACAGAGGTAAGTGAAAGGTAAATAAGACTAGAAAGAATGAACAACAGGCTCCTGGATTTCCAAAATCCAATTTCTATGACTGTAATATCATTCTTTAATAGGGAATCTGATCTAAATACACGGGCACACATACACACGCTTAGAGACTAGTGAATGCAAAGAAACAGGCATTTTGTCCCCATACATGGGAGAGAGGCTTCAGGGTCATTTGTTAATCTGTCCCATCTACATCTGTGAGTAGAGAGACTAAAGAGAAAGACACCAGGGTACATAAGGAACAGCCCTTCACTGTGCCAAATCCATGTGAATCCTGGAGAAAAAGTACCAGAGCAATTTACCAGCTAGACTGGACTAGGGCTGGGAGACAGATATATGCATATTTAAGAATAAAGACATCAGCAGAGACTGGCCTCTTATTCCCTAATCAGAAAAACACTCCAGAGTCCTGGAGCCAAATGGTAAGATCAATTTGTCCATGGAAAGTTCTGAACATCCCAGCCCAATCAAAACCCTCTTGTATCGCCACAAGTGAATTTCAATATATCTGCTGTCTGTCCACTCCTGGGGTGTTCCAGATCAGACTCCCCTCAGGACTTCTCAGACCTTGGTTGTGTACCAATGGGGCTCTGGGGAACATGGAAAGGAGAGAGCAATACAGGGCGATCACCCAGATGCTCCCTCATTTGTGCAGACTTACTTACTCAATGATACAAGGAACTATTTTAGCGCTCCCTAAAAACTTTCAAACTTCTTGATTGAGGGGAATTCCAACTGTCTTATGCTTTAAGAAATAATGACAACACTGAAGAAAATAATGCCTGACAGTTTAAAGTTGGGTCGCTTGTTGTAACATTTGTTTGTTTGTTTGTTTTTTATGAATACAAGCTGGGGTGCAGGCCAGAGGTGTGGGGTGGTGAGAGGATTCACCAGAGACAGAGTGGGGAGCAGAACTGTTTCTCTAATTTCCTATAGGTTTAGGGTATTTCTCACACAGTCCATGAGTAAAGGTAGACAGTAAAAGCAAGTAATTCAAGCTGCGTTAGAGACCTGATCACAACAGAGAGACCTAAAACATAATTCTCTCTCTCCCCTACTCGACACATGGCAGATAAGGTAATCTATACAAGTTTATTTTATAAACAGACACTAAAATATGATAGTGTTATGCTAAGGAATGACACTAGCAACTCTAAGTCCTATTAGAACTCCTCTCCCAAACAAAACTGACAGCTCTTACTTACTTCATGTAGTGCAATTGCTGTTAAAAGAGAGAATAAACGAGTGAAATATCCACTATAAGCTAGGGTTATGCTCAACGCTGGGTATGTCAAGAAAATGTTTTCCGCACCAACTTGCTTAAAGCTGGGTTTTTCAAAATGTGGTCCAAGGGCTAGGTTTATCAGAATTACTTGGATTCTGTCCACTACAACAGCCTACAAATCTGTAACCTTGGTAACCAGAGCCTAAAATTGTATTTCAGCAACCACCAACCAAAGATCTGGGTGCTTTGTGGCCATAAAACTAAAAAACTTAGGACAGTTAAGTCAATGTCAGTTTGTTTTCCTAATATACGTATTCCTTATATTCATGAATCAGGATTTCTCATTTATCTTCCCCCATGTCAATTGCACTTTCACATATTTTCACTGATCTGCTTTTTGTCACTTTACATCTACATTGTTGAGTGTGCCAAAAGTTCATATCTTTATATTACTGAGTAATATTCCATTGTTTAATGTTTTTCTTTTAACCATTCATCTGCTAAGACATTGAATTGTTTCCAATTTTTTTTCCTATTTTGACAGAGAAAATTAGTGTACAAATTTTTGTGTGGCCCTGTGCATTTATTTCTCAGGTAAATACATAGGCGTGGAATGGCTGAGTTGTACCATTTTATGGTACAGATGTGTTGAAGAGGGCAGAAGACTTCCAGCGGCTCTGTCTCCAGGTACTCACTTTAGCCATTCTAGCACATATCTAATGGTGGTATTTCATTATATTGAACCTGCTTTCCCCCAGTGACTAAAAAGCTGACAGAGTTTGGGATCCACACACCTTTGCTGAGGCGACTAGTTAAAATCTTTTGTCCAAGTCTAGTTGGATAGAATTGTTCATATATTCTAAACACTAGCCCTTTGTCAGCTACAGGACCTGCAAATATTTTCTCCCAGTCTTACTTGCTATATCATTTTCTTGACAGTACTTTGGGAAAGCGAGTTCCCATTTTAATGATGTCCAATTATCTGATATAGTATATTTGGATTGTATTTAAGAACTCTGACTCACTCAAGATCACTAAGATTTCCTTTTATGTTTTCTTCTAAATTTTATAGTTTTAATTCTTACATTTAGGTCTATGATCAATTTCGAGTTAAATTTTATATATAGCAAGAAATAAGTAGAGGTCTGGGGTTCTGGTTGGTTGGTTGTGTTCTTTGACAAATGGCTGTCGTTCAACAAATGAAAAGCTTATCCATTCTCATAGAATTTCTTCTGACATCTGTATCAAAACTTTGTTGTCCATAGCTGGTTCGGTCAGTTTCTTGAATATTCCTGCTTCACTCCTCTATTTATCTTCCACCCACATCACATGATCTTGATTACTGAATCGTTATTGTAAGTCTTGAAATCTGGCAGCACGAGACCTCCCTGATGAAGAGTGACAGCTCTACACTCTTTCATTGCAATCTGGGTACCTCATTTTTCTTGCCTCACTGCATTAGCTAGAACCTTTCATATGATCTTCAGTAGAAGTAGAAGGCAGACATTCTTTCCTTTTCCCTCATCTCTAAGGGATAACACTGTTTTCAAACCATTAAAAACCCTACTAATGTTTTTCAGATTTTTTTTTTAATCAAACTGAAAAAGTTCCCCTCTATTCCTAACTTGCTATGTTGTTGTTGTTGTTTTTAATCAGACAGGGATAGTAGAATTATTCAAATGTTTCTTTTGGTATCTGCTGAGATGGTCATAATCAGAAGTCATTAGTCATTGGCACAAAGTTAATATTTCCTTATTAAACTTTTACTATCCATAGAATCTGTTCCGATGTCACCTCTCTCATTCTTCATATTTGGTAATTTCACTTCCCCATCTTTTCCTGATCAGTCTGGTCACAGAATTATGAATTTTATTAAGCTTCTCAAAGAACCAGCTTTTGGTTTCATTCTCTGTTGTTTTGTTAATGGCTTCATTTATTTCTGCCCCCAACATTATTGTTTCTTTTACTAGTTTTGGAATTTACTCTCATTTTTATTTCTAGTTTCTTAACAGTAGAAACTGACGTCTCAGTTCGAGATTTTTCTTTTTCAGTTTGAGCATTTAAATGCTATAACGCTTTTTCTAAGCACTACTTTAGTTGCATTCTATAAATCTGGACCAATTGTGGTTTTTAATTCACTCATCACTCCTTTCGCAGTGTTTTACTTACTAATAATTCCACCCAACATACTTTCCATCTTTAGAAGTTCAATTTGGGTACATGCACACTCAGGCACAGACATATGTGTGTGCACGCGCACAAACACACACACACACACACACACACACACACAGTATATATCTTCTACGTCTCTCCTTACCATGCTCATGCTTTCTTCAACTTTCATAAATACATGGAACCTAATTATAACAGCTATTTATATATCCTTGTCAACTAACTCTGTCATCTGTATCACCTCTGCATCAGTTTCATTTATTGAGATTTCTTATCATTATGTGTCATATTTTCCTGCTTTGTTGTATACCTGGCAACTTTTGTTTGGATGTTAGTCATTTTACCTTACTGAATACTGGATATTTTTGCATTTCTATAAATTTTATGGAATTTTATTCTGGGACACAGTTTGGGTCTTAAAACCTTTGCTTTTCTAAGATTCATTACATAAACCAGAGCGACTATGTCTAAAGCTACCATTACCAATACCCTGTAAGTTATAAGAGTTTCCATACTGGCTGGTAGAAACCTGAACTATTCCCAGCTTGGTGAGATCTTCAAGGTTTGTTCCCTCATTTTCTTTTTGGTTTTCTTCCCACCCCCACCCTCATCCCCAAATGTGGATGGTTTCCACACACACACACTGATCAGCACTCAGCTTAAGGTTCAGTAATGACCTTGTACACTGCAGAACTCTCTCTCCGAGCAGCTTCTTTCTCCTCATGCAGCACTCTGCTCTCTGTGAACTTAAGACGCTCAGCCTCACTGGGAGTCCCAGTTCTGTCTCCTGAACTCAGGGTGACTGATTACCAGATGCTACGTGGGTTCCTCCTCCTTGCCACAGAGGCCTGGAACTCTCTACCACTGGAAAGTTGGTATATTTGTAGGATTCTTCTAATTTGTTTCCCGTCTCTCAAGGAGTACATTTGTTAATGGGGTTTCTTTGTCCTGTGCTGCCTGATGATGTCCAGTATTTGCAAACTGCTTTATATATATTTCATTTGATTTTTAATTGTCTCGGGTGAAAGAGTAAGTGCTGTCCCTGTTAATTCTTAGTTGGAACAAAGTACCATATGTTTAAATTTAACTCTAATATTTATTGTTTATTTTTCAAAACATAAATATATGTTTACCGTAATTTAAGATCTTCAAGTGTTGACTATCAGTATATTACTATTTTCAGAAGTTCAGAGAAGCCCTGTGAATCCCTGGGCAGGAAAAGCTGTTGGCCCTTGTCCACAAATGGCTCCAAACTCCATTAATAATAGAGTTCATCTGCTTTTCCAATTAATGACTGTAATGAGTACACAAGCAAATTCTAATTTGCAGCCTTACTCTATATTCAATCTGAAAACAGTAAGCCTGGAACATCAGTATCCTACCCTTTTTCAAAGCCAAGTACTGAACTTTGTGGTAAGTCTTTTCCTCCACTCCAAGTCCCCTTTGACTTCAATATTTGTAAGTATTGATCTAAGGAATTCGCTTCCAATTAAGTTGGTTATCACTATACTACTTTCAAAAACAAATATAAATAAAACAATAATGCTTAGTTCATCAGTCTCTACCCGACCACAAATAAAAAGCTTCAGCCTCAACATAACTAAGACAACTGGGTAGAGCTAATCTAAAGGAAAAATCCTGGCTGAGAATTCTGAAGTGGCCTCCTTTGGTGACCTATGTGAGAGTAAGGCGGATTATTATAACAACTGCTTCAGACATAGGGGTTCCAAAAGTATGGTCTTGGGACCAACAGTACCAGTATCACCTGAAACTAATCAGAACTGTAAATGCCCAGGTCTCACTCCAGAACTACACAACTGGCATCTCTGAGGGTACCTCCCCAGCTATCTGTGTTTCAACCCCTATATAAACACCAACTGAATCAAAGAACACAGAGATCCTTGTGAACCTTTACACAAATTTCTCCAGCTCTCAAAATTAGAATCTGGGTTTCTGCTGTTTTTTTCTTCTGTTCTCTAATTTAAACTCTACACTTAAATGTCATTCCACAGATGAGAGAATTTTAACTTTGGGGAGAAAAAAAAGAATATAGTAAACCACCACTAATTTGGGTTCCACTAACTTTTAATTTTGACCAGAAACTTCGGAAATTAAAATCTCCTTTTGTCTTATCTACCCACAGGCAATTTTACTAGGTAAATTAATAAACGTGATTAGGAGAAAAGCATTTATTTAAGGGAAGCTAGTAACTACAGCCTGTTGTCCTACAATGTATGATTTCCTTAATACCAGCTAGCTCACATATGGCCATAGAGAGGAATTATTATAATGTACATGTTACGGTGGTTCTTAAGGACTTACTCTTGGGAGCAGACACAATGTTGGGAGTAGAATTACAACTTCAAAAGAAAAAGCCCACAGTAAATACATTGTCTCGGTGTCCACAAGGCAGTATTTCCACTCTTCTGCTATTGTAATTTTTAATATTCCATAAGGCACTCAACTTCCAGTCACACTAAGCTGCCTGCCTGGCTGTCTGGGTTATTCCCATTATTACTTGTATTAGCATTTTGGTTGTAAAGATGTGTGGACTTATGAGTCGTGGCCCTCCCCAATCCTTTTATTTTTAATTTACAATTCTAGAGAACATGAGAATTTTCAGGCAAATATATGCAGAAGACCACATGTTTTAACTAGAAGACCATTGGAACATCATAGAAATAAGTACAAATTTGCTTGTTGCCAATTACATGTCTTTGCTAAACATACTCTGGTGTTTATCACTGTAGTAGTTTAAGAATACATCCACAAATTATTTCAAATCTTCCCCTCAAAGGTGCAGTCTAGTTCCAAGCCCATGCACATGAACTATCCTTAGACCTGCCTCTAACAAACAGAATGTGTGGCAGGAGAGACTGGGCTTGTGACTTCTGAAAGCAAGTCATAATCCTCCTTGTTCTCTCGAGGATCACGACCTCTGGAGAAGCCAGCTGCTATGTCATGAAGACACTCCTGGAACCCTGTGAGAAGGCCAACAATGTGAGGAACTGAAACTATCTGCCAACAAACAGCGAGGAACTGAGGTCTCTTTCACCAGCCACACTGGTAGTAGATCCTCCAGCCTCTGTGAAGCCCAGAGAGCTGCCGGCAGTAGGATATCCTGACTGCAAACTTTATGATGTGGGAGTCCAACTACCCAACTCGGAGAAACTATGAGATAATAGATACATGGCTTTTTAAGCCATGGGGGTAATAACTAATAAAACTTTATTGTGTTGGCTTCACTTAGTGCTATCTACCTGAACATAGTAAAACTTTAATAACTTCCATTTTCCTAAAATAATCTAAAAAGTAATTCATAGGACCTTGTCTATTAGTCAAAAATAAATGACATATTAAGCAATCACAATTTCTAAAACTTTAGTATGACGATGAGGCATAACCACAGTTTAATCACTACAAAAAAATTAAGGAATTTTCTATGTCCCTGGAACTGAAATGATCAGGAATGAATGAAAATACTCAATTCTCTCTACCGTTAGAAGCCTAGACTGATAAAACTCCAAAGCATGTTTCTTATTGCATATAAATCCTTAAATCCTTCTTGACTACCTCCAGTAACAAAAAGACTGTGTTAAATTTCCTGTACAAGGTCATTTCAAGAGCTGGTAGAAATATTTAAACAACCCCACAGTAAGGTCTAGAGACCTGAGTGTTCAGCTGGCTCCTGGGAATTCTATCTTAGAGCTGAAAGGCTAAACAAGCTCAGCAAGGCACCCTGGCAGGGGCTTTGAAGCAGATTTAAGACTAGCTGCTTTTAGCTAATGGAAATGACAACCAGCTGCTAAATAGGTTTGGGGCAAGTTAATTTACGCATCAGATCAAAATACATAAAGTCAACTGCCCAGTAAATCTTGCTTCTTACTGACAGCTACTCAATTTGATTAGGTTTATTTATATCTCCCAAATTACCATGGATCCTTATCCTGGAGAAATGTCATGCCCGGAACCTTTCTCTATAATCTCTAAATTCTTAAATGCCACTAGAGTTTATAATTTCCCTCATAATACTCAACAAACAGTACCTGAAAAATGTAAGCTACTCCTTCATAATCTTAAAGGCTCTGAGAACAAAAGGATCGAAGTCATTTAAAAGGGATAAAAAAAAAAACCCCACGAAGGCAAACTAAAGTAAAATGAGCCATGAACTTAAAAAATGAAAAACCAAAGTTATGGAGAGGATTACTATGGCTGTACATTGTGTGTAATATGTAGCCAACTATATACAGCAAATTAAAATACTAAAAGGAAATGCTGAGTGAAAGTTACAGCTGAGGGTTTCAAACTTCTAATGCAAACCAAAATCACCAGGAAGATCTGCCAAACACAGATTGCAGGGTCCCACCACCCAGAGTTTCTGACTCAGTAATTGTGCATGGGGTGCAGAGATTTTGCTGATCCTGTGCATCTGGGGAGCACAGTCGAAAACCACAACATTATAGTGTTAGGTGAACAGAGTGAGGTTAAGGGTGTCCTTTTAACATGTGGATCATCAGCATTTGGTTGATTAACCTCAAGCAAAGAAGTGACTGAGGCTGGGGAGACAATGAAGAAGCCATTGTGAGCAAACTACAGAACAGGTATCGTCCTTTAACAATTCCCTTCTTCTGTTCTTCTTCCCCACCTCCTTCATAAGAAACTAGGTTCATTTCTCAAGCATCTTTCAAGCCCCTCCATTTCATCAATAGACCACAGTTATTCCCTAGGATCTGAACAGCTGACGCTCACATCACTTCCTGGGATGTGTGTTTAAATGTGGGTTTCATTACAATTTTGTTTCATAGACCCTTCTCTTCACGAGCTTCTTCAGCCCACTTCCTGGAGCAATACTTGGTTAGCCGGTGTCGCCCCGGCCCTATTCACTACTTCCTTGGCAAAGAAAACACATTTGAAAAATTTCATCAAATCACCCTTCGCCTGTCAGCTCAATATCTCTGCCATCTGTCACTTCCCAGAGATGGTGGCAGTCTTGTCTTTTCTGTGGGTCACTGCAGCCTATCCCGTAAGAACCTTTCTGAACAATCTATTGTTTTCTTTCTCATTTGAATAATTTTTAGCTGAAACAATCAGTGCACCAGTTTCACAACTCTCTGTTGTCATTTCCATTCTAGTGGACGGCAGGTTGCTCAGATTCACAGGGCTGTGAAGTTTCTGCTACATTCAACATTCTTAAATTACTCATAACATCTATTTTTGGCTAAAAAACAGAACTTTGGTGAACTTGAGAATTTTCATCACCTGCCTTTCCAGCTGGCTTTACTTTCGTGGTACTTCTCCCAAAGAATAATGGCACAAGGCACACACATGAAAGCGTAAAAAGCCATGAGTGAGGAGGAACAGCTGAACACCCCTGAAACGATGAAGGTGAGCAGCGGCCCTCAGGGAAGCTTGACTCAAATTTGGACCTCAGAAAAATCACAAATTACTACATATACCATGAGATTTTAGCAGCTTCAGGAATGACTAAACCCTGAGTCTGAGAATCCTAAAGTCCGGTATACTTTTATTTACTCTAACTGCTCTCCAAAGAATAAGCATACTAACTCCTCAAGATGAAAACTGTTTCGTGTCAGAGGTGAACACAAACTGCTGTGGGTGTGGAAATCATGGTAGCCAGACAGTCCATAGTTTCAGCTGAATCAAGTTTGCACTGAGAAACTTTTATAAAAGTGTTGTCATGTTCCAGCCAGGGACACACACATTCATCGGTAAATACCCCAATAAAAATTCTAAAACCAAGCATGAATGACTTTTGTATATTCAAGATGATTATTCCTTTCTCCCAAAACATACTGTAAAAACATAGTTTAAACATAGTTTCCATTTCCTTTACTGTGAGGAAGAGATTTCAGACAAGATGATTTAAGACGGTTACATAATCACTGAAGATCCAACATTATACAAAATCCATTCTACAGTGGGTGGGGCTAGAGTATGTTTATAATACATACTAATAATGTTTTAAATTGACTTTTATAAATAAAAACAAAGATTTCAAGAGCAAAACAATTTCCTAAAAACATTATTTTCCACTCCTCTCTATTCAGTTAATATGAAGTTGGTCTAAGAAATCTAGTCTCAGTATTTTAAAAACTGACCTTAACAAACTATCTGTGCAAAGATCACCTCAAAAATGTCTAAAACTCACCCATTCCAAACAGATGACTATCCCTCAACTTGTTAGAGATCTCTAAAAAGAAATTTACAAAATCTCCCATAATTAGCCCATTCATACGGTGTGCCTGTAGGAAACTTTAGCAGGGCTTCATTTTAAACCTCTCAGAACCACATAGAAAATGAAGTTTCCACTTAAATTATTTTCAATTAAGACTTTAATTATACCCACTGCATCAAAAGATTTTTTTAAAAAGGAGTAAAAACCCACAAAACAATCATAATCCTACTTTTTGAACTATTATAAATATTTTGATGAAATATTTAAATTTTTATTTGAAAATTGTTCACATAGTTACAATCGTAGCATGCACATCACTTTATACCCTGCGTTAGCCTCTTCAAATAGTATCATACATGTTTCTCCAAATTGTCAATCTTTATTTTTAAAGACTTGCAAAATGCTCCATTAGCTATCCTTTGTTTACCCATTTCCAATCCAATTAGGATTGTTTCCTAATTTCCATTCTATTAATTGCTAAATCAAAGTGGATGACTTTTTTTTACAATTCATGATCCTTTCAAATATTACCAGTTCTTTCTAGCCAGCAACTCTAAGTCAACTATAAATCAAAAAGAGCAAAAAATAAGTATATTTCCACTACTGAATACTTTCCTCAAAGGAATGAATAACCTTTCCATACATCCTAAGAACATGTGAAAGATAAAAATAGCACATTAAATCATACTATTAATAAAAGTGAGTCCACATCCACTTACTCATAAAAGAGTTCATATTGTTGATATCAATAGTTGTGCCTGAATAAGAGATGGGATGTTACTACCTTTTAAAGAGTGATTAAGAGAAAACAAACTAAAAAGGTAAACTAAAGGGAAAAACCCTACAATTTTGCTGGTGAAAACCTTTATAACTTGCACACAAATAGCATTCTAATTTTATCTGTATTTGTTGTGCCTCTCTGTTCCCATCCCCCCAAAAGAACAACTTTTCACCAAAAGGAAAATGTTCGAGAAAGTTACTCTGCCATAAGTCACTGATTATGTGTAGGAGCAGCAAGAACACACAACAATGAATTTAAAAGGCATTTCCAAACAACTACCATGAAAAGAAAACAGTTTGACTGACCATCATGAATACTGCTATTAGAAAAGCAATTTTTTCCACTGCTCTATCCTGTTGCATAGGTCCTTGTCTGGAATATAGTAGGTGCTCATTTATGTTTACGGAGGGAATAGAGTGGAATAAAACAATTAACTGAATGTAGTTAGGACAGAGCCTAGTATATAGTAAGTTTTATTAATCTTAACAGAATTTATTCCTATATTTCTTACATTGTTCACATCTAGGGAACTGATTTTACTTCTTGGTGATAGAATCATCTATTCACAATGAAGTTTTCTTTTCAAAGAGTTCTAGAACCCCAGGATTCCAGTCTTCCTGAGTTATAGAGTTCCTCAACTAACCCTGACCGTGGCTTGTACATCCTAGGGCATGCCATACATGACCTACTAGGTAGCAATCTTCCTATGCACAAGTCCAAAGTTCACAACAGACTAAGATCACAAGTATTTGTTACAGGAATATGTTTCTATATTTAGGCCCAGCCACTTCCTTGAATACACAGAAATTGATGAAAACAATTTAACCTACAGCTACATGTTTGGAAAAAAAATAGGATAGGAGAGAAAACAAAATGGCTTAACTTTCTAGCCTCTAATGGTCTTTAGTTTATATTAGTTGGGAAAATATTTGCCTAGAATTATCAGTCAAATAGTTCATTTCTTTTCTAGAAAAATATAGGAATTTTATTTTTAAGGGAAGGAAAGGGCAAATTAAGTCACTCAGCTGAATTATAGTATCAGTTTTTGAAAAATAGCCTGTCCTTATTTTCAACATAAAGTATATTAGGATAATAAACAGCTACATATATACACACTCAAAGACATGACAAAAGGATGAGTCAGAGATGTGTGCCAGGACGAATCAGAGAGGAGGATAAATGAGAGGCCGTGCTTACGGCACCAATAATATCCATTCATCATTTTAGTGTCCCTGGAAATTAGAGAGAAAAATCTGTTTCCAAAAACTGTTGAAGTGAGAAAGGATTACTTGCTAGCTCATTCTTCAGACTACAAATAAAGTGACCAGAACAAAAATTTTTGAGCACAAACACAAATTTCCATGCACTATGAAACCCTCTATCAGAAATTTAAAAGCCAGCTCATTTTCACTGTGATTTATGAAAGCAATATATTATTTGTGTGGGAATACGAAATTATCAAAGAGAAGCTTTAATTTCAGTAGGGCAACATTTTATGTCATTACGTCAAACAACAGAGAAGAACTTGAGAGGAAGGTCTTAGAACACACACTGGAAAATCTAAGTCCCACATCCAAAACAAAAAGACAAAATAAAAGCTTCTTGGCTATAAAATGTATTAAAATGACTTTTTAATATGAATGCAACAAAACGCTACTTTGCACATACTAGCGTGTGTCACACATACTGTCTTGGTAGAGACTGGCTAGGTTGTCAACGATCCTGTTCATCTTCTAGGCCAGACGGTAACTATATTTCAGTGTCCCCTGGCATTGGCTGGGCTCATGAAACCAGTTCCAGCCAACAAAATGTGTGCAAATACACATGCATGCCACTTCTAATTTGCCTATACAACAGCCCACATGCTCCTTAAGGGCTTCTCACTCTTGTTCCCTGAATGAAGATGGTCCAGGAGGCCTCCTGAAGAGGTGAAAGGGGAAAGAGCCCAGGCTCCTGACTCACTTGGAAGGAGCTCTGTGGCCAGAGACTTCAGCAATGGACTTGGTCATGAGAATGAAACAAACGTATTACATTAAAGTACCAGATTGGCTGGTTGCTGCAGTAGCTAAAATATCCATGACTCACAGAGTTATATTCAAGTTGAAATTTCACCTTAACTGGAACCAAAATAAAGTGCTATCATATCCCATGAGCAAACTTCTAGAACTTCAAGATTGCCCAGCTTCCCTTTCTTCTTTTATTATAAGGAGACAAGGGCTGAGTATGCTGCCTGTCCCAGGCGAGGAGCAGAGACTGTGGTGCTTCCATACTTCCTGCAGGCACCACAATGGCAGTTAATTCTCAAAAAGAGCGACTCTAAACAGCAGCTTGAAGCCAGAGTGGTTCTGAGAACAGCAAATGATGCACTTTCGTTGAAAATTAGTCTACATTAGTTGCTTAAAAGGTCTATACTAGTTGCTATGTGCTGCCGTAACAAATTACCACAAATTGGGTGGCTTAAACCAACAAAAATTTATTTTGTCACGGTTCTGGAGTCAAAACATCCAAAATCAAGGTGTCAATGCAATTGGTTCCTTCTGGAGGTGCTGAAAGAGAAGCTGTCCTATGCCTCTCTCCTAGCTCCAGGTTATAGGCAATCCTTGACATTTTCTGACTTGTGGCAAGATAATTCCAATCTTTGCCTCTTTCTTCACAGTGCCCATCTTCTGTGAATATCCATTAGGATCTCATCAACTAAAGACATCTGCAAATGTAACCTAAGGTCACATTCTGAAGTTTCTGGTACATAAGAATTTGGGGAGGACAATCTATAACACAAGTGATCCGATCTAAACAAGTCTAATTTTCTTTGGTTTTACAGTATTTTCTAAAATTCAAGAATTATGTATAGTACCACCTATGCTCAGTATTGTCAGAATGTATTTTCAATACAACACAGCAAGTGTATTAAGTTTGCAGTTAAAATTAATCAAGCAGAACCCTGAAAAGATTGCTAGGTACAATATGGTGTTTTGAATTTTAAATGTTAAAGCCAAAGGCTCCAAAATACAAAAGTATCATCAGCATTGAATCTGGAAATTCGAACTAATAAGGATACACAAGCAGTCTGTGATTTCTGTACTAGAGCACTGGCTTGGCTAAAGTCCAATAATCTGTACATTAGTGAACTGTGCCAGCGTTAGCACTTCTCTTCTAAGTTAAACAAACCTCATTGTTTATTTAACTGTCTTCAAGAGACGTTCTTAGCACTGAAAAAGGACTTAAAAGCCACAAAGATTAATTCTGCAGACTATCACAGTCTTACATATTTTTCAACAAAATTTATATAATTTTGCTACCTACTCACAACTCCAAATAAAACTAGCATCCATCAGTTAAATAAACCAGCTGAATGGTGAACTAAAATGCCAACACTTGGACAAGGGATTTGCACAGAAGTTGTAAAACAGTGAGCAGAACATACTTATTAGCACACACATTCATTTAATCTTTTATAAAAGTACCAAAAATGACTTGTGAGAAATGCCTACAAAGTTTTGCATCAAGGACATCATTATAAATCTCTTCTTCCCACTACCTAGGAGTAGCAACTGTACATACATAAAATTAGAAAAGTTGTCCTTAATTTCCCTCTCTCCCTCATAATCTTTAGCAAATCTTGCCATTTCTATCCACCAAATATATCCTGAATCTAACATCTGTCATCTTTTCCTATAGAACAACAAACTCCCAATTAGTTCCCTTGCTTCCCTCCACTCCAATTGCTGCAGCAGTCATCCCCACCGCTCTGTTGTGGGTTGAACTGCATTCTTCAAGAACATGTTCCAGTCCTAACCCTGTACACATTCATGAGTTTCTTAGGGATGTGGTAGACTGACATTACCTCCCAAAGCTAGGACCAGCTCCTAATCCCTGGAAGCTGTGAACGTGACCTTTATGAATACAGGGTTTTTGCAGAAGTAATCAGGTTGAGATGACCTCATACTGGATAAAGGCAGGTCCTAATTCAATGACTAGTGTCCTTATAAAGGGATAATTTGGGCACAGTCACACAGACAGGAAACAGCCATGTGACAACGGAGGCAGAGATCAGAGCGACGCACCTGCAAGGAAGGTCAAGGAATGCCAAAGCTTGCCAGCAACCACCAGAAGCCAGAGAGATAAGGAAAAACCTCTCCTGGCGCCCCAGAGGGAGCATGTCTAAACTCTCGGAGATGAGAGAGTACATTTCTGTTGTTTCAAGTCACCAAGTTTGTGGTAATTCACTATAGCAGTCCCAGGAAAAAGGTGTCGCCAGGGCGGCGTGGGGGTGAATCAGCCCCTTGAGTCTTCCTTATGACAGCTGTCAGCATTCCTTGGCTTGTAACCACATAATTCTAATCTCTGTCTCCATTTGCACGTCGTGTGTGTGTGTGTGTGTGTGTGTGTGTGTGAACTCTCCCTTTCTCTGTCTTACAGGAACATCTGTGATTGGAATTAGGGTCCTCTTGAAAACTACAGGATAATCAGCCTATGTCAAGATTCTTAGTCATGTCTGCAAAGGGCCTTTTTCCAATAAGGTCATGTCCACAGGTTCCAGGGATTAGGAGCTGGTCCTAGCTCTGGGAGCTATTATCAGTCTACCGCAGTCCTAAGAAACTCATGAAAGTGTCCAGAAGTGAACACACCTTTTTCTTTTCTTTTCTTTTCTTTTCTTTTTAAGAGGAGAGAGGTGGGAAACAGAGAGGAAGGTGGGTTTGAGGGAAGGTGAGAAGGAACTGAGCATTATTAACTGCTTCTCCAGGGGCATTATCATCTTTCCCAGGTGACATCCTCCCTACCTGCCAGGGCCCACTTCAACATGACTCCTCTGCGAAGCCAAAAGTGCCCCCCTGCCCCACATGACAATATTCATCCTTTTCCTCTGACCTCCCCACTTACTACTCCACTCCCATTTTCTATGACTATAAACCGCCTTCGACTATGAAGTCCACAGCCGTGTCTTCCTCATCTTTCAAGTTGCAGTAATTGGCAAAGTCTCTGACAAGCAGTACAACGAAATTGTTTCACATAAGTTATCTCATTTTATAAAAGAGAAAGTTTTCAAAAACCGCCAGTGAAAATGGCAAAGATATCTCTCAACTTCATCAAGACAGTTAAGAAAATGCTAAATAGGGATTCAAGTTGATTGCTACGAAGTATGGCAGTCCCATAGGCCCCCACCAATATAATATTCCTTCACAGGGTGAATCTGCAGTGAACAGAAGACAAAAAGCAGTTGTCAGAAGGCAAAGTACAGGACAAGTTCAATAAGCTGTTCTTGCCTGATGACGCCACATATGGCGAACTCTCCAAAGAAGCTCCCTAATGTGAGCTTAGGCCCCACTTGTTGTGTCCAAGAGACCCAAGACCGGCAGACCCCAAGCCAGGGCAGTTCTTCTGGAGCTCCTTAGCCAAGGACTTAAAAAGTTGGTTTCAAAATGCAGAGCTTAAGTAATTTACACCAGAAACACCAGGGTGGAGATGCCACAGCTGTTGGTGAAGATGTAGGAACAGGTCTGACCTGCATTTTAAGCATTAAAAAAAACCCAAGCAAAATGAAAATTGTATTTTTTTGTTCATACATTGGATGTTGATTTTAGATTTCTCTCATGAAAACAAAAGGCAACAAATCTTTAATAGATTTCCCACAGTTTTAAATAAAGGCTAATGGTAAATATATTCAATTTTAAAATAATATTTCAGTCTAAAATAAGAATTAAGAAGGCAGGATTGTATTGCAGGTCAAAAAACTTTAATTCTAGACCTGGTTTTACCACTAGCTAAACTGCCTTTGACCATCTAGACTTTAAGTAAACCACCTCATTACCTATCGGGCTTTCATTCTCAGATGGGAAAATCGGATTGGATTACTGGTTTCCAAACTGGATTTGTTTTCAGTGGTCTTAAGTGCCATCTTTCCCCACCTCAACTCCTACTAAATCTACACAGTTTTAACCTATATAAAAAGTAATCACCCACACAATATTTCCTTTTAAGAAAAGGCTCTGAGGAAAACACCACCACCACATTGGATTACCCAATTTTAAGAGCTGTTCTTGGTACAAAGTTCTAGCATGCATAATTTACATAGTTACCATTCCTCAGGTTTTTTAACCTCCTTATGGTCTTTATTTTTGTAAATAATGACCACAGTTCCTTGAGTGTTATTAAGCATTTTACTGGTGCTATTTAGTTCTGTAAGAGGTCAGAGGAACTGTACCAGCTGTGTGTGTGTGAGTGTGTGTGTTTAAATATTGTAATCATTCCTGTGTGCAATCTGCTGAAATCAAGCAAGTTTTTAAAGATCAGAAGAATGTTCCTTCCTACTCACCCAACTGTGGCATTATAACTAAGGATGAGTGGGGAAGAGTCAGTGTTAAATGGAAAATCACAGCGCTTTCACTTTACCTTTTCAACGCTTATGCTATGTACGCCTTCAGAAATGGGATGAGATAGCCACAATAGAGCTATTTTTAGAGATTCTCTCAAATTAATGATTTTGAGTCATTTAAAAAAGTTGCATGGTCATCATTTAATTTCCATTGTGAACCACTTAGACCTTGTCTCTCCCAAATTAAGTACATCAGAAAGGGGGAGGGGGGAACAATTTTTTTGTTTGCAACAAAATTTTTGCATAAAAATAGAAAAATTTCATATCTAGCTTTCATATAAGATACATATTCTTAAAAACTCAAGTTTAGTAACATTCCATATTCTACTCCTCACTACTAAATTTCAATTCATATTAAATCATCTACATAAGCACCTATATATCTGGCAGTGGATAAACAACAAGATAGAATCCAGCTCTCAAAAATTTTACTCCAATGAGATAACCAAGATATTACAGTATAATTGGACAGAAACCATGATAGACTAAATACAATGTGCTGGGAAATCATCTAAGATATTAATTCCAAATAAAAATGAAGATTTTGGGCAAGTACTTAGCATACTATTTGCGTACTATTTGCATACAATTACATGATTATATGCAAAGATGGAATCCAAAGTATTAATTCATCATATCATCTTTCAACTTCCTAAATTTGCATCCCAGCCCGGAACTCTAAATTCCTTTTCCAACTGTCCATGCCACGTTACCACTTAAATATCTCCTCCTATTTTTCTAAAATTAACCCATCTTCAGAAAAAGTCATTCCAACTATTGAGTGTCTTGGGTGAAAATCCCTGGTTATCATTCTCCACTTCGCTCTCGCACATCCTAGATTCAATTTAAGTTCCCCCCTGCTATCCTTAAAAGCCATTCTGAACTCAACCACTTATTATCATCCACACTACTCCCACCTGCACCTGTGCAGTACCACCATATCTCTAAGGGACTTCCGCCAAAGCCTTTTAGCTTGTCTTAAAGACGAGTCAGACTGTATTCACTTCCCGTGTTTACTTCCCAAGGAGCAAAGATCAAAGTGTGTACTAACCTAGGGGGTTCTGCCAAAGTGGCCCTTCCCTAAGTCTCTGAGCGAGCATTCTATCACCCTCACCCTGTGAGCAGCCTCCTGTCTCAGGGCGTCCGAACTCATTGTATCAACCAGCGATGCCGATTACTTTGTTTTTTCTGTTCAACTCTCTCCCTCTAAGTCACTATTTTCTTAGGCTAACCACCTAAAAACTTCTACATTGATGCTTAATTTTCACATTTGGAATAGGGGCCCTTCCCAAATTAACAATAAACAGTCTTGAATGCATTTATTTTTAGCTATTAGTATTTCATACTAAATACTAACTCACTATGAGTTAGTGAGTAAAATTTAACTCACATTTAAATCAAAATGAAAAATGGCATCATGTAGAATGTATCTACATATTATTTTTCATCAGTTTAAATAAAATCTGACAGCTATTAAATAAAAGTTAAGAAACGTGTGTGTGTGAGAGAGAGAGAGAGAGAGAGAGAGAGGGAGAGAGAGAGAGAGAGAAACAAAAACCTGAAAATGACTTATCTTCAGAAAAAGCCTGGACTCTTAAAATGACACCCAAAGTATGGAACACTACTAGAAATACCTATTTTTAAAACTGTCTCAGTATGTCTTATGGAAACCTTACTGAAAATTACTCAGTTTTCAAAAACAGGATATATTTAAGCCAACTGACAGGACTGAAAATTTGAAGAGGAGTGTATCACATTTGTTACAAATGTTATAACAGAATTCAGCCTATATAATCCTAATACAATACATTTTCTCCTAAAGTCTATATTTAAATCAGAAAACCAATATTTACCATCATCCTTCCAGTCCCTGTGTAAGTATCTAATATCTGCATTACTGAATTAATTTCTCTCTCATGTGTAACCCCATGGTCTTCAGATATAGTTCATACTTAAGAGTATGATTCACAAATTGTATAAAATATTAACCCTTCTATCTTCTTTTTCTTTGAAAGAAAAAAATCATGCCAGCTCAGAGGACCTAAACCAAAGACAGACACGCAGGAGTTCAAAGAAAGTCCACATGCCTACCTGAAAAAATCCACTAACTGGAAAAAAGTAAGAAAGTACTTCTAATAAAGAGAAAAACTTTATGTACAGTATTTCCCAGTAATAAACTGGACATAAAGAAAATGCCTCAATTACCTAAGATATATGGCAATATACACTGAAGAGTATGAAGAACAATTTTGTTAATAGATTGTTCAGAAAGGGGTGCAGATTTGCCAATGAAGTCTATGAATAAACTAGCCCTTTACATACACAAAATATTAGCTTTGAAATTTATCACAGAAAAAAATTACACATACAAAATTATACACCACAGTGATCAAAGACAATTATGTGTAAGATTTTCTAAGAGACTCTGAATATGACAAATCCCATCCACTTTTTATGCTAAATGCAAGGAAAAGGGAAACTTTTGAGTTTCCACATTGTTCACTGCTAACAGTGACAAACCCATTTAGGGTAGTTACCAGTAAGCTTTTAAACGTACGATTAAGTTTTTTTTATAAGTTTAAAAGAATGTTTTTCATTTACTCAACTCTTGTTTATCAGTCTCTGCCTATCTGATTCTTCAGCTTTGCCTAAACCATTCAGTCTTCAGCATAAACTGGAGAGAAATCTCTCCCACCCGGACATGAGGACCAAACACTGCTCACCTCTGAAGTCAGTGCGTGCTGGAGCTATCCTAGTGTGTCACTGTG
Organism: Scalopus aquaticus; assembly: GCA_004024925.1. Lineage (NCBI taxonomy): Eukaryota > Metazoa > Chordata > Mammalia > Eulipotyphla > Talpidae > Scalopus > Scalopus aquaticus. Next base: position 74,700 of record PVIJ01004996.1, on the reverse strand, counting down.
CACAACCAGATTCTCTAACCACCACACTGGACTCATCTACTCCTTCTTCCCGCCCAGCAAAGGCTGATTCTGGAATACACCACTGAATCAATTATTTCTCTGCTCAGTCCAGAATAATCCACATATACAAATGTCTCAGTTCTATTTTATGAGCTATATGAATTAATAATCTTAATGATATTTTCTTGCTTATGCTTTTACTCTGGAAATCATAAACGTAAGAACAAATCTCAGCATATATCACTGAAATTTACTTAAATTTTTAGCATTGTCCCTTAATTTTGTCCTTTAGTTTTAAATACAATTAATGAAAAACATAAGCTCCTAGACAAACTAGGACTGATTTTGGTTAATAGGGACTCTCTTCACCATCACTCCAATATCTATGTTATAATGATGTGACAGCTGCCTTTTCACATGATAAAGGAAATTTTGTGGTTATATGCTATAATAATTCCTGAAGATTATTAATCTGAATAACGAAAGCCTAATTAATATTTTACTAAACCAGGAGATTTCATTAAGAAAGATAGTGAGGGTAACTTCGTTCATAAAGAGGATTTTAAACTAAAAGCTGACACCTTTTAGGGAAATAACATACTGACAAATTAATTCCTGATGAACTGATGATTCATCTCAAGGTTTTTATTTCTTAGAGTTTCTCGAATAGCTTCTCTTTATCTTATCTTCTTTAGAAATCACTTCAGATCATATAATTCCAAACAAATTTATAGAGAAAATAAAACTATACTTAAGAGCTTTGGAGTTTAAGAATGTAATCTCATAATAAGATCTGAAAACAAAGTTCTGTTTAAATCAATATGAAATTATGGATTTCAAAAACAGATGTTAAACTAATCCTCAAAGACACAGTTTCAATATTGTAAACAACATTTAGATGGTTAAACTACAGAGATAGGCAGTGTACACACAACACTGAGAGAGGGGTTGTGCACACACAACACAGAGAGACAGTGAGTACACACAACACATTATGATTCTTATTTTTCGTCTGTTTATTTTCCCACAAAACGCTTGCCCTGAAAGTATTATCTATCTTCCAGAAAGAAATGATTTCTCTAAATCTTAGGACCAGTACAAATGACAAAACAACAAAAAAATTAACTAAACAGCAAGCTATTCTGACATTATAATACACTTGGCTTATCAGTTGTAGTGAAATGACATGCCTTAATCTTAAAAATGGGGAAAGGAAAAGAAAAACGTATAAAAAATAAATTAGTACTAAGACGGAAGAGCATAGGTTTCCTTCTAAATTTGTCAATAAATCCTTTTTGGAATCTCTATAAGAAATCAATGAGTCCAGAGGAAGAAAGAGAAAGGAGCAAATAATAGAAATTACTGGTTTTCCTAGCAGATTTATCTGCACTGTATCTACTAATTCCCCTTTCTTCTAGGGATGCACAGACACACTCAGTGACGACCTCAGAGTAGAGGTTACTTCTTGTATTCAACAAAAAGTCATTCCTTTTGTGGGTAAAGGCAGGATATAAAACTCTTGAGCTTAAGTTTTTGTTTTGTTTTCTCTATAGATGGATGAAGTTAATGGGTAAGCAGAAAAACCAGTCTGGTTACAATTTAGGGTGCCATAAATTAGCAGAAGCAGAACCACCATTATCTTTATTAAGAACGAGAGCACTTTATGTCACTTAACATTATTTTAGAGGAAACTGAAATAGATAAAACATTTTGAAATATTTTATTTCCGATGATTTAAGGAAACAAAGGAAACAAAAAAGTACCGTGATGTTTACCTCACATTATACGTCGGTGTTAGCAAAGAATGTCCACATGATCCTAGCATAGCATAGGCAAAATATCTTAAATAGGACCTAAAAAGAATACATTACAAGAGAGAGGTAGATATTTTAGAATAGATTAAAACTAAGAATGTCTAGCACAAAAGGCACCTTTAAGAGAGTAAAAAAAAAAAAAAAAAGCCATAGACTGGGAAAAGGTGTGTAATATACACAAATATATAGAAAGACCCTCTTACAAATTTAGCAAAAAGAAAAAAAGACAACTTGATAAAAAAGAAAGCAAACTTCCCACAATCTCTCTCACATACTTATCCAGAGCCAATAAATACATGAAAAGTACTAAACCTTAACGGGAAATATAAATTAAAATCACAATGAAATCACACTAAACATCAACCAGAATGGATGACGTGAAGCCCAACGACACCAAATACTGGCAAGTATGTGGAGCACGACAGCTCACACAGTGCTGGGAAACACAAACTGCTACTCCCTCTTCCCAGCTGTTGGTGAGACCCACTCAAGTTAGAACAGGGAAGCGCCACAGCTCATCCATTTCATTCTTAGAGATTAACCAACAAAACACCTATGCAAGTGCACTTTATTGTACTTATACAATACTGTTCGCAATACACAAAAGGTACACATTACACACTAATGTTCATGGCAGTGATAATAATAATTAGGGAGAAAAGCTACTGTCCATAAACAGTAGAATGAATAAAATGATATTATATAATGTATACCACACAGCAAGGGAAATAAATTATCCTACATGCAAAAGCATGGATGAATCACATAAACAACCGTAAGCTGAAGAAACTACATAGAAGAATACATATGATGCAGTTCTATTATATAAAATTCAAAATAGGCAGAATAATCGCCAGTGCTTATTTTAGAAGAGGGCAGAAACAGAAAATAGGAGGGGACACAGCGAGTATTTGGAATACTGGGGTTATTCTATTTCTTGAATTTAGTAGTAGTAACTTGTATTAAGCTTTAGTAGTAGTAACATGTATCAAGATTAAGACATGTATCTTTCTAAATATGCTACACATCTTTAAAAGATCTGATTTTCTTTAAAAGGCCATTTGATTTAGAAAAATAAAAGTGAACAATTTTTAAGTTAAAATTGACAGTATGCACAATAAAAATAGCAGTCTAAACTCTTAATATACACAGAGAGCATACTCTTGCAGAACCACTTTCAGATTATTTTTAAATCTGACATCACTTAAGAGACTTCTAAGGCAGAGGCAATTTATTAATTCTCCATTCTCCAGCCTAGCCTGCAAAGTCAACCTCTGCTAATCACCATATAGATTCACCTCTCACTGAGCTTCTCCACATTTCTAACACTTCAATCCTTTCCACATTGGCCCTGCCTTCGACTCTGCTATTTTCCCTGCCTGAAATGTATTTTCTGAACTCCAATCCCAGCCCAATCTTTCATTTGGAGTCTACAAAACTAGACTCCTTTACCCCAAAGGCACAAGTAGTAGGTTTCTACTTAGTTTTTACTCCTTAGACAGCTTTAAAATTTGTCATTTGCCCAACTAAGTTCCAAGTACCTACAGAGGGCAATGTCTCAACCATTTACACCTTCCCAAAGCCTGGCTCAGTAGAAATATGGATGAACACATGCACCTGTGCTATAAAAGACAAAATGGAAAGACTGACACCAGATTACTTTCAATTCAACCAGTATTTGTTAAGTGCTTATTTTATCTAAGATATTTAGCCCTAACTAGGGCATTAGTTCAGTTTCATTTTTGTAGCCATGTCTTGCTGCATCTCTTTATTTTAGTTAGTCACAGGTTCTAACTAACATGGTATAATGCAATACTTGGAACACTTCCAATCATCAAAATGAATAAAGCTATGTTCTATTTGGGAGGAGGTTAGTCTGCACTAGCTCGGGTTCCACTTTGCTCCCTCCTTTACACGGAGTTTAACCAGCCCACTTCCCTCACAGGTTCCCGCCAAGGAGCCTGCGGGTCCTCTCTCATTTGCTTCCTGGGATGGCTCCACTGCTCTCTTGTGGGTCCCACTCAGCTCCTCCGTTCCATCAGGCCCACCGCTCTCCTCTCTCCCCAGGCACACAACCTATCCATCCTCTAGCCTTTGTCCTAGCCACTGGCGAGCTTACTGTTTTCTCTGGGCTTCTCATCAGCAACTGGAGGATGAGGTAGTTCACACCCACCTCTGCTCGTTCTCTATCTTTCCTTGCCTCTGGATACTAGCATACACTCTGGGAAAAAAGGAAGGTTCTCAGGGGAACAAGGAGAAACGAGGGGAGAGAGGAAAAGAGGTGGGAATAAAAAAAAGGAGGAGGGAGGAGGAAGTGAAAGGAAATAAAAGCATAAATGGCGCAGATATAGGTCTAAACAACACAAAGAACGTTAGCGCTCCTGGAGACTAGGAAAGACAGCTTCATGCATGTGAAGGTAACTACGAAGGATGGACTATGGGAACGACAAAAGGTAGATGAGAAACTGTGTCAGCTGCTGACAAGACAGAGGGAGCTGGTGAAGCTATGTTAAGAGAGAAGGGAAACTGGACATAAAGACAAACAGGCCACCCCCACAGACCGGTGGTGAGGAGGTGGGCTGCAGGGCTAGGCTTCCTGGGGCCCAGCCCGGCTCAGTACTTGGGAGCTGTGCAACTTTAGGAACTTTCTCAACAGCTCTCTGAGTAGATTTTTTGTTGTTCTGCTCTAATTTCAGGTTTCAGTGCTATGGCCACAGTACCCAGCACATTGCCCGGCACATAGTATCAACTCAAAACATAGTGACTAAATGAATGACCCTCTCTGGGACTCAGTTTACCTAGCTATAAAATGAAGATCGTATCAAACCAGATGGTTGTTGTGAGGATGAAATAAGACACATGCAAAGCATTTAGAATAATGTTAGGCATCAGAAAGAGCATTTCGTAATCTAAGCTTTTTATTAGATATCAAGTTATAAAAACTGGAAACCTGAGCATACCCACAGAGATGGACTCCTCCCCGCAGCCTGCCATAAGAATAGAATTAGCATGATTTTTTAAAAATTACTTTATAAGGAATAGTGCTGACAATTTTTAAAATCTGGGTACAAAACTCAAACAAATATTTTGAAATTTAGTAAGCCTAACAGCTTAGCAAACGATCACTGCTGATACAAATGATAATCTAAACTAATTGTTTTAGAAAAATAAGAACTAAAACATAATCCTCCAGACTCATTCAGCAGTTTTCCAACAGACTACACACGTCACCTGACATTCAAGACCTGGCTACCATTTCTTAAGACAAACACTAGTTAGTGATGGCTGATCCTGAACACTAAGTTATCCAAGTACTTTATCATCACTTTTTGGACACATTTGTCTGATTTGGCCAAATGAGTAAGTTTGGATGTGAAATTGGATCTTTTGGAAAAACAGTTTCTGTTTGGGGTATCTCTTTAGCTACAACCCAATGTGCCATGTGAAACACGCCACCTGGGTAAACTTACACTTAGGAGTTAATTGCTCTGGGTAATTATATTAGAAATCAGCTTTAATTCAACTCTCAACCTAATGTGCACAAATACCAAGAAGGGAAATTTTTGGTTACGTGAGAGCAGACTATGAAAAGACTTCATAAAATAAACTTCAGCTGAATTTGTCTCTGTTGCTACATCTATTATCAACACTGATCAACACTTACTCCTAAGGATAGCTGTTAGGAGTACGAACAAAGAGGAGCTACTAATTCAAGCAAAGAATGCAGCAGAAGTAGCTAGAAAAGTCAGCTCAACAGGCAAACCTTCAAGGCACTCCAGAAAATAAACAATAAAAGAATCATTAGAACAAAGTTTGCATTCACTACACGTGATTAATCTAGAGACCAAAAAAGAACTGAGTCCACCACTCAGCACTGTTATCTAATATTAATAATTTAGAGCATGTTTTAAAACATGAGAACTGTATTTGCTCAAAATAACAAAGCCACAAAAAACTACAGTTAGCTCAAATAAATTACATTAGGCAGCACTGATTCTAAAGCTTTATTTGTGCTGATTAAGGTGGCAAAGGGTAGAGAAGACTATTTCAAAATTCTACAGTGTATGCTAAATATGTCACCCTAGATTATAACCAGGAGAATAAAATAGGGACTCAAATTAATCATGGTCTAGCTACAACAAGCTGAAGAGTAATAAAATAAAATAAGAAGTGACAAGCATTACAGTTAATTAGCCACTTAACTTACTCCCACGTAGCCTTCAAGTCTGCTCGGCTGCAGAGGCTGCCCCTGTGATACGACGCCTGCCTCCTCCCATGCCCCAACAGGCCTTGCCCTGCTCAACTTTTCCTTTTTTCCATAATCTTATCACTTAATATATTATATAATTACTGCTGTGCTATATATACTTTTTGTTGTCTCTTCCCTAAACGAGATAAGCTTTATGGGAACGCAGATAAGTTTTATCCTTGGCTGTATCTTGAACACCTACAGCAGTGTCTGCAGCAGAGAAATCACTCAATGCCTGACACAGAGGGGTCTCAATTGAAAAGTCGCACAAAGAATGGCGATGTGATATTTCAGATGTTATATTGTAATAAAAGTGTTTTAGTTACAAAAGAGTCATCCATTCTTAACCCAACAGGTTGGAGAATAAGAATTGAATATCTGAAGATTTAACTGAGACAAACAGGTGAGGAAGAAGCCACAGTTAGATCAGACACCTATGTGTCACTAGGTCAGCATTCACAGAACACCCACCTATACACAGAAGTCACAGGAACAGCAATGTGGGCTTAGATTGCAAAAGAAACAGAAGAGTTTCCCTTTCCAAGCAATTAGCAATCCAGATGACAATACGCCACCCATAAAAAGTAATCAACAGTTTTTTGAAACAACTGCAAATTCTTAACAAGTTCATTTCTATCTTCCAGCAGATGGCTGACCAAAGCAGAGCTCTGTTGATGTTTTTAACACATATTCACAATGAGTAATCACGTACGAAAGCTTTCTTTTCTCTGCTGATGGATCCCCGGCACATTCTATCTAAAGCACCGATTGTGCTCTGAGAAAAGAACTGTACTTTTTTCTGTTCTGATAACCTTCAACTCTTCCCTATTTCAAATGCTCAAATACTTCCATCTACAAAGTTCAGCCAAGTTCACAAACTATCTGGCAAAACAAAATACAAAGAGACCTGGGACCTTGGCAGGGAAAGGAATGAAGGTTAAAGCTATGTTTGAACAATTCCTTCCTCTCCTCTACTAGGTTCAAAGTCTTTCTTTTAACTATTAATTCACTGCTGTGGAAGCAATACAGCACAGTGGTTCAAAAACACGGATTCTGGCGCCGACAGCCTGGTTTGAATCTTAACTTTCCCGCTCACTTTCCTCTATAAATCTCATTGATAAAATGTGTAAAATCTCATTGTATAAAATGATGAGAACAATGGTACCTTCCTCCACTGTCTGCTGTGAAGGCAAGGAAGCCAATATATCTGTAAAACAAAGGGACTGACACTTCACACTGGCCGTTGTTACCTCTAAGTCTTGCAAACTTGGAACTTACTTTTAACAACGTACTTCAACAAAAGCCGTTATGAACAACAATTTTAAGTTTCTCAAGAAAGGAATCACAGGATATAAATCTGCTTCATAAATTGTGGGCTCACCAAGGAAATAAGAAAAATGGTCTTTGCTTGGGAAGTTGAGTGATCTTTCAACATCATACAACAAGAAACGAACATGCCTCAAGCAAAAGGTTTAACTTTTTATACTGAACCATGTGGTCTCTGGAAGCAGAGCCTGGACAGCAGGCAGTTGCTATAATAATCTAGGCGCTAGGACAAGAGGGTTTAGGTTAAAGGGGACCTTGGGAAGGAAGGGGGTAAAAAGGCCACAGTGAAAGTGAGAGTGGGGAGGAGCAGCAATAGGATACCGGGGGTGGATGGGAATTCTGTACTTTCTGAAGAAAGGGATGGAAGATGACCTTACATTTATTTCAGGTGATCGTGGCGTTCATTTGAAAAGACTCCTTTAGAGCAGGGATCAGCAAACTACTGCCCGGGGGTCAAGTCTCGCCCATGGTTTGTTTCTGTATGGCTAGTGAGCCAAGAATGGTTCTTAGATGCTTTTTTTCATATCATAAGCCTTTACTACTTCACACTTTATTTTCTTTTTTTTTTTTAAAGATTTATTTTTTATTTATACATACAAGCTGGGGTACAGGCCAGAGGCGTGGGGCAGCGAGAGGGTTCACCAGAGATAGAGCGGGGAGCAGAACAGGCAGAGCAGAAATACACTGCTGAGGGGAGCAGCGGGCGAGGCAGGAGAGGTCTGTCGTGCCATGTGGGATACTCCCCGGCCGGGCTTCGAACTCTGCCGCTGCCGACAGCTCCACAGCGCAGCGCTTAACCGCTGCGCCACCGGGGAGGCCCCTCACACTTTATTTTCAAACTAGATTCATTTTCACATTGCTGTTTATTATCTTTTCTACTTGTTTTCATTATTCAATTGCAATCAAAAAAATTCCATATCATTGCTCAATCTAGCTGATAATTGTTTAGGTATCTTGAGTTGGAATGACTGCACGATAATTTTTCCCATTAAAAGGAATGGGGAAAAATGTTCATCCAATAGCTTTTCACTTAGCAGTAGGGTTTTGGGGAACAAATTATAATCATTAAAGGAGGGACAGATGTCTGCTACCCAGTATTTTAGTGCTATTCATCAGGAGTGTCACTGAGGAGATCTAATGCACAGGACTACCGGAAACTGAAGTTAACTCTTCTTTAAACACAGTGTTGAACTGGTATTTTCCACCCCTCCAGTCACACTAAACCCACCTGCGGTGCCCCCAAACACACCAATATGCTCATGTTTTACTGATGATATCCCTCTGCTAGAATATTCTTCCTTACCTCCTTCACCTAATTAACTACTCTTCTTATCCTACAAAACTCAGCTGGTACTTTCTTGAGAGTGCCCCCCAGGACAGCTGTGGGCTCACTCATCTCCGCATCGACAGTGCCCAGTGAATACATGTCATTTGCTAACAGAGCTGTACAGCAGGCCGAAGCTACCGCCTCCAAGTCAGAGGAAACGCGTGTAAGTGCACCTGTGTGCACTCTTCATGTGTGCTGATTACTGCCAGACTTTGTGATTACTGAAGTCCCTTCAAGGCGTCTGAAAGCCATATTTCTTAATATATAAAATCTACCTAAGTAATGCTGTTATAATTTTTCAGAACTGATATTTCTACGTAAATATCTAGATGATATCTTGCAGGTCATGACGAGTGCCTCTTGCGATCTCCACTCACTGGACAAGATTTATACAGATTGTCTAATGAAATAATGGTCTCATCTCTCTTCTAGTGGGTAAATTTTATTCTTAATTGCAAAGGAATTTCTTCGTGTGACACAAAGCATGTAATATAAGGGAAAAACCCACACTCTCAAAATAGAGAGAAGAATAAGATAAGAAACCTAAAAAGAAAACCCATACGCTGTTGAGTTACAAAGACTACAAATTCTGAGCTTGAAAGTAAAAGGTGGAACCAACATTTACAGAGAAGTTATCAGAATACATTGCTAAGGAGAGGGGTAGTTTAGAAGAAAGTAAAAAGAGAGCAAAAGCAGCCATGTAGGTAGAAGTGGGAAGCAAAGTCAGAAATTATTTTTCCAACGTAAAAAGTGATGTCATTTGAAAAAACATGCAAAATCTCTTATAATAAAAGGACATCAACTGATTCATGTCGGTACCCATGGAGCACAAATGTGATGGCAAATTACAGGTTAACGATGACACTAAAAAGCAATCATTAGAGACTCAATAAGTTATGCCTAAGAAAATACTTCTTTCTAAACTAAACTGCCTTTGTGTTCCAGGATTTTAAAGATGGGAAACTGCAGGTCTAGAAGGAAAGCTTAGCTAGTGCTGTATACTCCCCTGAGCTTTAGTTTCCTATTTCTGTATCATTCCTTTGAAATAAAGTTGTTGCATAGAAAGGTGGGCTTGATTTAATCACCCTGATAAGAAAAACATATGCTTAAGATTGTAATAACAAAATCTCCTTGGCAGTGTAATTCAAGCTGATTCTATCTACTGGAGAAAATAAGTTATAATTTCTTTATTCAAAAAGAAAGAAAATGTCTCACTCCAGGAAAAAGTTGTGTGCTCATTAATTAGCAAGGTAGTAATTTTTTAAAAAAAGGTATTAATTCAAGTCACCTAAGGTTTAACTTCTCTCACAAGTTCCCCTATTCAACCACTTGGACACTTAACCTTTAAATGGAAGTATCTGCGATAATTAATTAATTATTTCAATAAAAACACCACTTTCTATAGAGACAAAAGCCTTAGTCACTTTAGAAGTTTCCTATTATCCTATTATAAATCTAGACACAAAAAAGTTCCAGCGATATGAGCTATACGTGCTTGCTTTCCTGTCAGCATCTGACAATGTAGAGAGCATTGCTGTAGCATTGTTGTAGCATAAGTTGAGAGCATTTATGTAAAGATCATGGAACTAACACAGCAAGAATATTGTTCATGATGTACCTAAAGAGCTGTCATACTGCTGGCAGGAAACTGCATTTCCCTTTAGAGCTCAAATAAAATCAGGAGCAAAGCACACAAACTTAGAACCAGGCAACACCAATCAAAACCACATGACAAACATGGAAGATTACGCTTCGTTTTGTATCCATGTCAATTATGAAAACTCTCAAATTCTAAAAATTATATTAAAACAAACAGTATAAGGTGGAGATTTTACATAAAATTTCAGAAAACTTGAGACCTTGGAGAGCCGCCAGGCTAGCAAGCCTCTGTTTCCTACTCCCCAAGCTCGCCAGCAGGCCTAACTACGGACTGTACTTTTAAGTAAAAACTACGCATCAGAACAAAGTTTGTTTTCAAGCAAATCCAACCATCCCACAAAACTCAAAAGAACTACAAACCAACCAATAATTATTAAGCACTTACCAGCGCAGCAATGAAAACATGCCTGTCTTCGCTTGTCTTGGGAACTGCTGAAAGAGCCTCTCAAGTCCAAAGGCCTGCCAGGTCTCTCACCACCTCCTCAAATCAGCACCCCCAAAACAAAGCCAGTCTCCCTCCCTGCAAAATCCACTGCCAGTCCCATTTCTGCGGCAGTAACTGTTCTTGCAGAACATTCTCCCAGACTCAAGAGAACCTGCAAAACCTGGAGGTATTTTTAAATCCTCCTTCCCTCATGGCACCTATACCCAGTTAATCATTCACCCTGCAGACTTTGGAGCTTGGCCGCACTCACCTCTTCCCCTTCATCCCCTGTATCACTGCCCAGACTCAGGCTCTGGGTTTAACTCCCATCTCCCCCCCAACTAAAGCAAAAGCCACCTAACTAGTTCTCAGCCCCGAGTTTCTCCAAACCACACACCACCAGCATACGCACCACCACCGGGATTTACTGTGGGTGCCCTCTCCTGTCCCACTGAAAGCTTGTGACTTTTCCATGGCAGTGTAATTCCCTGTAGGTGTTAACAATGCCTCCGTTTTCCTAAACCTGGGGATCATGTGCTGTTCTGGATTGCTGGGCTTTATAGATATCCAAGAACTTTGGCATAAGTTTTATTCCAATGTTTCTGAATAGACCGTGACTTGTCCTGCCTTGTCAAAAACCAAATGGTGAATACTTTTGCTTGATGCTCTTGAGTCATCATTATTAAAGGATATATAAGAGTACAATAAATGATATTCATAAAAATATCCTCAGGGACTAGTGAGGTCCCAGGCTGGCTGGCTCCAACATTATGGCTACTTCCGCTCTCCCCAGAGTATTTACACTTACATTCTCTCTGGGCTGCCTAGAGGCCTTTTCTGCTGGCCTCCAGTTTTAAGGTTCTTTGCAACTGATAACACTCCCTGATAACCAAACACTAAACAGGTGAGGTGGACCTCTAGTTAACTTCCTCATTTATAAAGTCTTGTCTTTCTAAATTCTTTGAAAAATCCTGAAGGCAGAAAGCCTACATTATGCAGTCTATGTTTCCGATTATTCCTAACTACTGTTTTACCATTTTATAGTTTATGAAATCACTAGCCTCAAACAGAATTTTTTAATTAACTGAAAAATGAGTGTACTTACACATTGGACTACAACCAAAATGACATATGGAGTGTAATGAAGGCAAGGAAAAAAGAGAACTTTAAGTTTTTGCTAAGAAAAGTATCAAAGGTTGTATGCTTAGTTTTTTTATATATTTATATCTGTAGTGAGGGGATGGGTGTGTGTGTGTGTGTGTGTGTGTGTCTGTGTGTGCGTCTGTGTGTGTGTCTGTGTGCACATGCACATGCACACTTGGCCTCAGGGGTAGCCTGCAACTATTTACCCTTATCAGGCACGTCCCTGAAGCCACAGAATAAAGGGCATCTGGGGTCTGCAGCATACAGAAGCCAGAGCCAGCCAGCAGAGTATGACGACACCAATGAGGAGTGGAAGGTGTGACACCGCCCCCCCTATCGTTCACACACCTACACCTGTCAGGGTAGACAGCACAGGAGCAGTAGCTCACCTCTGCACAGAACCTTTTTAAACCTATCAGAAAATTCTGGTAAAAATTCAGTCCTTTATGGAAGCTGTGGTGTACTTGTGTGTTGAATGTGTTTGAAAACAGAGGCACTGCTTTGCTGTCACTCAAACACTACCAAGTGTGCTTTGATGGTTATACTTGCACAGTCGTCGCAGACTTTTCAAGCAGTGATTCTCTCAGGACAGCACTGCCACCTACTAACATGGAGATGTTCACTGCCAATGTTTGTTTCTGTGAAAACAAACAACGCGAAGTCTTATGTATTATTCACTAATGCCCAGGGAGAGAAATGACTTATCACAGTTCAGACTCGTATTTTGAGCTAAGCTTCCCCTCGCACATCCCCACTGTGCTCCTCTGACGTGGTATCAGAGCAGCCTCCCTGTCTGCTTTATTGTCTTGGCACGGCCTTGATGTGGTTTTGTTTAATCTAGCATTATGGGCTCCCCCACCACAGCGCAACATCGCCAGTGATGGGAAAGAAAGCCAGTCACCTCAACAGCATCTTAGAGCTGGCTTTTTACTCTTTCCTTATTTACAAACACCAAGGTGGAAGGGCCTGGAAGAACTGGTTCCCTGTGCACAACACAGAATAGACCTAAGAATGGAAACAGAAAAAAATATAAGATGTAAGAAGTCTCTGCACAGAATCAAACATACTAACAGAAGGAAAGGATGGTATGTAGAATTTCAGATACACCAAGAAAATCACTTTCTAATGCATTTGGTTTTTCTGAAGCTTAGGCTCAAATTAGTTTTAGTTTGCACTCCATAAACATACATAATAATATTTAATGACTGCGAGAGGAAAGACAGCAAGGAAATAGTGGGGAGAAGTAGCCAAAATATTCTGGAAGTTACCACTTACCTATAATCCATATAAAGATAATTCTGGCATTAACCATTTTCAAAAACTGAGAGCAACTTGCTAAGTAAAACAAACAAAGAAACAAGACAGCCTGAGCATACCATCTTTTCTCTGGAATCCAGAATACTCTCACATCAGTCTGTTTTAGGTTTATCCATGCAGAGCCTTATCAATGCCTTGGTAGGGTTATTTTAAACTTAAGGCTGATGTCTTAAACACATAATAAGATGTGACAAGTTTTAATCACAAATTATGGTGACACACCACAACAGACTGAGCAAGAGCGGCCTCTTAAAGAAAAAAAAAGCCAAAACACCACCTCACCTCTCATTTCCCATCTATTTTTGAAGGTTCACTTAAATCACATAAGTGATGTTCTGTTATAAATAGCACACTAAGGAAAGGCTTGTACCTTCTGCCAGAAGGCACAACTCCAACACCAGTGAGAAGAGGAGCTGATTTCATGTAGGATTACACATCCCTGCTGGTGCTGCCTCACTGAGCCTCCCCACGACGGCCACCCCTCCCCCTCCCCACCGGGCCAGTTCCTGCACTACCACCTCAGCTTCCTTCACACCCAGGATCCGGCTCAGACAGAAAAACACAGGTGTGCCAAGCTACACAACACCAGGGAGGTGAAAGACAATCCATCGTGCAGGGAAGCGTCCTGGGATTCTCTGTCACCACCAATTCAGAGGAAGGAATTCAAAGAAAACAAACAAGAAAGGGCTGAGCTCACAGGTTCACAGACACAAACAGAAGGTATGCTTCGGGTGTCACTGCTTCATTGACAAATTATTGAAGACAATAAGAGAACATAAGATAGATGTGAAATGTTCATGAATACTGTGCCACTGAAAATATTCTCCCCAAAGCAGGAAACTTGCTAAAGACTCTGAACAGAGAAAAAAATGATCTCTTAACAGGACTTCCTGAACCAACCATTAGGCTAACCACACATGAAAGCACACCAGTGAGGTCCCTGGCACACGGAGGTGCCCACCAGCATCTGAGCACACTTCGACCACACCTGCTGTGTGGGGGGTTCAAACGGAACCTGTGATGCCAACTGCACTTGCTGAAATGATACCCGCTTTTATAGGCTAGGGCAACACAAATGCCAAAGGAAAAGTCATTTCTATGAAAACTAAATTGAAGACACTTGACAAAGTGAATCTATTAATAAAATAATGTTAAAATAGGTTTGTGAAGAAACTATAAATAGAAGAGTTAGAGGGGCTAATAAAAACCAGTTGCCTGGTTCTGAGACAAGAACTAAAATTCACAGCACTGTTCCTGATTTAGCTGCTGGAAGTACACGTGTTAGCCTAGGAATATACCAGCAATTGTTACTCATTGCTTCTCTCAGGTATCTTTCTTCAAGATGATGCTTTGGAGGTATCCTTTCTCCCTGCCTCTATACAAAGTCTAGAAAGAGGAAAATAATTTAAATTATCTTAAAACATTTTATGCTGTTTGAATTTGAACCAAATGTTTCAATTAACTTTCAAATATTAGCTGTAGTCCTGTATAAGACTTTTTATACTAAGTAAACTTAACATAAGCCATACGAAGGCATGAAGAAAAGCATCATTACTAGTTTGGCACAAATTGGTCGCTGAGCAAATTTCAGAGGAGGCTGTTAAGGAGGAAAACCCATGGACCAAAGGCAAAAGCCACTCGCACTATTTTCCAATTTACTTCTGCTACATGAAGCTACTATTAAAGGCAATAGCTTCAGACATTCCTTTGGGGAGGAAATGTCAACGCTTGCTTCCTCTGCTTTATAAATACTATTCTCGAATTACCGATGACTCTTCTTCTCTTTACTATTGATCAAGAGAATCACGTTTAAACGGAAACTGGCAAAAAGAGTGACAAAAGTACCGCTTATGGAAACACTTCCCTTTTTTGGTAGTCTCTTAAATGTGGTGAAACACATAACATAAGCCCCACCACCCTCAGTCCTTCCAATGCGCAGCACTGGGGCACTGAGCACGCTCAGACTACCGTGCAGCCATCACCGCCTTCCCTCTGCCAGACTTTTTCATCCCAACTGAAACGCAGTGTGCATTAATACTAGCTCCCCTTTCTTCTTCCGTCCCCCCCACCCTGTCCCTGGCAATCACCATTCTACTTGTGTTTCTCTCACTTTGACTACTATAGGTACCACAGCTAATGGATTCATACAGTTGTCATTTTATAACCGCTTGTTTCACTTCACATAGCATCATTAGGTTCAACCCTGTGTCAGAAGTTTTTGTAAAGCTGAATCATGTTCTGCGTTATATATATACCATATTCTATTTATCCATTGATGGACACTTGGATTGCCTCTATCATTTGGCTGCTATGAATAATGCTACTATGAACATGGGTATAAAAAAATATCTCTTTGAGATTCTGCTTTCAATTCATTTGGATGTATACCCAGAAATGGAATTGCTGGGTCATATGGAAACTTATTTTTAATTTTCTGAGCAACTGCCATATTGTTTTCCATAGCAACTGCACCACTTCACATTCCCTCCAACAGAGTACGTGGGTTCTCATTTCTCGACTTCCTTGTCTCTTTTTTTTTTTTTTTTTTTTTTGATAGTAGCCATCCTAATAAGTGTGAGGTGGTATTCTGTGTTTTGGTGATATTAACCATTTTTCCATATGTTTATTAGTCATTCATAAATCTTTAAAGAAATGTCTATTTAAATCCTTTGCTCACTTTTTTTATTTTGGTTTCTTCAGGTGTTTTTTGTTTGTTTGTTTGTTTTGCAGCTGTGGCAACTCTGACTTCAACGCTGCCAGGCAACTCGCCTTTCCTTTTGCAGAAAGAGCCACTGGTGTCTAAAGTAGGCATTTGTTCTTTCCCTTATGGCACATACCTAGTGTGTACCAGTCACACTGCACAACGTCAGGACTGCACAGCGAGCAGCTACACATCTGCAAGCACACTCAGGCCTCAAGTGGCAGCCACTGTCCCCTCCCAGGCAGGGCCGCCGCCACCAGTCACTCAATGTGCGAGCCACAAATGCTGGCTTCTTTCTCCTTTCATCCCAGTCTAGTTCTAACTCTTCCTTTTAATCATCTGTTCCTCCAAAGAAAATTCAGGTTTCTAGATTGAAACAGATCTTTTAACAAACATTTTTTCTTTGTCATTTCTCAGAACTAAACCTACTAAACAAGTAACTGTCCTTGTCCTTAGAAATCCAAGTGCCACAAGACAGAGGAAAATGGCAAAAAGAGAGTCTTCTATGAAATCCTTCAGACGTAGGATCAAAATCCAAATCTTTCATTTACTACAAATTGAATAACACCTCTGAACCTTAGCTTTCTCATTGGTAAAATGTGAATACTGTAATTTAAATCAAAAGGCATTTGTGACCACTAAGTGAAATCAAGTATATGAAGACTAGACCACTGTGCTTCCTTTCCTTTCTGCTGTATAGGTTGTTTTTTTCCTACCTATGATTGAAATCTACATTAACACCATTTTTCTCCCCCCCAAAGAGATGATACTTACCTATAAACAGTATTGAAACTTACAATCTTGGTGGATCAGTCTTGTCCAACACCAATGCTGAGAGCCATGCTACTAAGTCTGTCCCAGCCCCAAAGCACTGCTTTGAGTTTCTGCTCTGCTCCAAGAAGCAAAACAATTGCTTTGCCCCAGTACACAATATTCTTGTTTCTTAGTTGATGTTAAACATAATTTGTAAATTATGTAAGTAATTAAATGTTGAAAACATCATTTAAGGCAAAAAGCAGAGAAACACAGTAGGAATCTTAGCACTGCCTCAGATTTTGCACAAATTGTCCTAATGATGGTTATAAAGAGTCTTAAGTGGCTCTGCTGACTGTGATGTCACCATTGGCAGGCACTGCACTGTAATTGTTTTGGGGAGAAGCACTGCCTATCTCTGAGCTGCTATCACATGCATTCTCTGCTCCCTCCCTATCATCCAAACACTGTATTTAGTGAACAATATAAACAATACATCAATTAGAGTCCTTGAAAATTAAGAGTCAAACAAAAAACATACCAATTATCTGGTTTTCCATGTTTTATAACAACATAATTTTGGAACTATGATTTATTTGCCTCACGTTATAATGAGTTTTCAACTTATTCTCTCCTCCTCTATGAAATGTCATATTAATTCTTTTCCACAAATATCTATATATTTTTTACAGCCCGACTCATTTTGCCCTGAGCAGGCCATGCTTCAATTTCTCGATTATGGCAACTATGCCAAAAAAGAAGCCACAATTACTAAATTCCAAAAAAAGGTCTCTAAAAATCTTCTGTTGATTTAGTAAATCTATGCTCTGTTCCAAATCACTCTGAAAAAGTCCAATTAGAACTGAATGAAACAAAGTCTGGGTCCAGTGATATGCCATATATTGAAATAGGCTATCATACCATTACGCAACCAAATGAGATATTTTGGGTGAAGGTTCCCTCATTTCTTCATCACACAGATTCGTGGCATTAGCGGTCTCTGAACTTGAGCCACTCACTTGGATGCCAGATGTCCTGCATTGTAACAACCTATAAATTTCTCTTCTTTCCAAAGATGTGGACAAGTACATTGATTTCTAGTATCCTTTAAGGCAAAACAGGAAATCAGGAGTCTGTTCCCGCTTCCTTTCCCTGATGACCCTTCATACCGCGTACCCTTCTGTTTCTGAGATGATGGAAAAGTTTCTCAATCACAGAACTACTGAACATTTTGGCTATCTACATCTTTTCTGCGTACTGTGTACTGTGGGGAGTTTTACTGCCAATCACAAGCATCAGAAGCAACTCCCCTAATGCAACCGCCCAAAATTGTCTCCAAGTGGTGACTGGAGTCAAAAATGCCCCAAATGAGAACCACCGTCCATTTCTATACAAATTCTAGGATGTGGGAAGTATAATCAAAGAACGAGAACTTCAAGAGTCCTGATTAAAAGCCGTGGAGGCCGTGAGCCTGGCTCAGGAGTTACTAATGGACGGTTTCTGGAGTTTGACCAGTCACTAGCAGACAAGGTCCCTCCTCACGTAGCCAGATTTCTCCGCGTGCACAGGACTTTGAATGAGACATCACACCTAGATTTTGTGACATATGAGTTTCCTAAAAGTGTAACTGTTCCTCTTTTCTTTCCATTATGGGAACCGTCAAGCCTACAGCCACTCCTTTCACCTGTAGGAAAGATGGTATGATTTAAAACGGTGAGACACAAGTTATTGTGCTGTATTCCAAACAGATGGTAGCTGCTCTTAGGGGGGAAGCACCCAAAGAAAGGGCAAAAGGAGCTTCCCTAGTTGTGCAAGAGTTAAGTCTCAGCACTATCAAGGTATCACCAGCCACTGTGGCCTAGGTTCGATCCCCAGCCAGGGAGCTGACCCACATGGCGCAGCAGACCTCTCCTCTCTTGCCCACTGCTCCCCTCAGCAGTGTATTTCAGTAGATCCGCCTGTTCTGCCCCCCACTCCCTCTGGTGAATCCTCTCACCACCACCCCCACCTTTGGCCTATACTCCAGTTCTTGTATGCATAAATAAACAAAAAATAAATCTTAAAAAAAAAAGGGCAAAAAAAAAAAGCTTTTCTTCAAGGTCTCAAGTGCCCCTTGATAATGGTGTATTTATGGATAAGAAAAGTTGCCCATCCAAGCGCACAGCACGACAGCTAACTGCAGCAACGGCGACAACGCAGCATTTCTCTAAAGGCTTGTGGGAACACTATCAAAATCTGTTCATCAGATTTTCTGACTATAGAAACAAATATTTTAACCCACTAAAGTTTCAGTATGAATACCCCTGATGACACAATTTCCATACCATTTCCATCCTCTGGCAATAATGATGTTTTACTGGTCCCTAAACCAGATATTCTTACAAACTTTCACCAAAGCTATTATGAGAGAAAGTCAATCCAAATTATAGTAGTCAAAATGTTACAAAAATAAATCCATTTTACTCCCAGAAGCAGAACACTAGAAGTCAAAAAAACAAAACAAAACAAATAAGCACTTTGCTCCAAAAAACATCTGATCCTAGTCTGTCGAAACTCACCACTGCTCTTTTGCTGTGGCATCTTTAGCAACACTGAAAGTCACCATTCCAGTTACTTCTCCCACTCTCAAAAATTTTGTAGGGAAGCTGCATCTGAGTCAGAGATAGATATTAAAGCTACGAAGAACAAGATAAAACTCCCATCATCATTTTTCAATTCATGCAATTCATGTATATGTTTGCACTATAATAAAAGTTTTAAGGAAGAATATATAAATGGCAGGGAAAATTCCATTTCATATTATTCAATCCTTTATAGTAAGTCATATCTTTTAGGAAATAATATTGTCCATCAAATCTGAATCAATCTAGAAAAATTCAATCAAACAAGATGACTGCATCTTGTTACTTAAACTTGTCATGTATTTTTCATAATTCCACAGATAAACCATAGCCTGTGCCTCTGTTCAAGCGTCCTGGTCTCACTGGTCCAGCGCACATGGCTTGGCAAAAGACAGCAGTCGCAGGCAAAACTCAGAGGAGACAACTCAGTCAGACTCATACTGCTGAGATCCGCCCCCCAGCTGAGTCAGAGGAGTATCAGTACAAAGAATAGGAAATAAGAAGCAAAATACTCATTTAAAAATGTAACAAAGGCAAACCTCTTGCGTCTGAAAAGCATGAAATCACAAATATGGCTGAAAACACATCATGACAATAGGCCTTAGGACAACAGAGGGTTCCTGGTCACATCCAAGGAAAGAATGGAAAACAATGAGGAGCCGCTGAACCCCACCCCCAACTCCAGCTACAAGCACATCTGTGATGGGAGCAACTGGCACTTCCTCACAGCACACTTGTTAGGGGCGCTCCATCCCCATCACTAGAATTAACTGCTGAAATTCCCCTAGTGTAGTCCACAGGGACTGAAATCTGGTGAATATAGGTACTTTTTAAGGTGACACAAAGTAAATCTAAGTTCTTTTCATGGGTTGGCTCTGATGACTATTCGATATGAAAACTAGAGCCTAAAATCCATAACAAAAGTTTTTCTTTATATCTAATACAATTAAAATTGTAGGGCCTCCCTGGTGGCGCAGTAGATTGAGCGCAGCGCTGTGGAGCTGTTGAGTTGTTGGCAGCTGTGGCTCAAGTTTAATGCCCAGACAGGGGAGATTCCCTCATGGTGCTGTGGACCTCTCCTGCCTAGCCCTGCTGCTCCCCCCAGCAGGGTATCTCCGTCGATCTATCTGTTCTGCTCCTCACTGTGCCTCTAGTGAACCCTCTCACTACCCCACACCTCTGGCCTGCACCCCAGCTTTTATACATAAATAAATCAATCTAACAAATAAATAAAATTAAAATTGTACATATTTTGAAAGACATATTTAGAGTAGAATAGTTAACTCTGTGATTGAAAACAAATCATCCTGTCCCAAATGGAGAAGTAGAGCTACAGACCTTCAATAATACTGGTTTTCACGTGGAGCCAGAAAGAGCATAGAAGTCACCCCCAGAACACAGTGCGCATCAGAGTCAGAGAAGCAAGCTGCAACAGGTCCACAGCAGGAAGGGCCCCATGCAGGCACCAGAAGCCAGAGGTGAGAGGCCAGAGACAAGAGCCAGGTTAGACAGGAACAAGACCTAGCATCTCCTAACAAGTCAGAGGAAGTGAGACCTGTGCCACCGCCCGTGGCAAGACTCCTCAGCGGCTTGGTGAGCAACTCGGGCCAGACGTGAACAATGCCAAGAGTAACGAACACTCTCCAAAATGTCATGGAAGTTTATGGCCATCTAGACTGACACGTGACCTATTTTATAAAGTCACCAACTACTGAGTACCTCACAAAGTACTTTATAGACCTCCAATTTAATATATGTGCTGTGGAAGCAAAGGACCTTATCTGATGTAAGTTCTCACAAAATCCTGTGAAGCAGGCATTATCAAACCCATTTTAGAAAAACAGTAACTAAGATTAAGAAGTTTTATTATTTGCACAAACTCAAATAGCCAATCATGATAGTGGTAACCTCTCAGCCAAAGTCTTCCTGCTTCCAAAGCCAGTGCTGTCAAATTGACAAGAAGAAATTGCCTATCACCTCTAAGTGCATGTTTTTCTATTTAAACACCGGAGCCCGAAAGGTTAAATTACTGGCAGAATGCTACATTTAACAATTTGTTCTGTACCAAGAGGCTGGAAAGGGTTTGAGATATGTAACAGCCAGGCTCCAAGGACAAGGTGAGCAGGAGAAGGGCAGGGCCTGCTGAGCGCCACCACTGGGCAGTAACAGAAGGAGCAAGACACCTCTGGAGCAGATGTTGCCAGCAAGTGCAAATAAAGGACTGGACAAATTACAACAGTGGTTCACATCAGTAGCATCAGCACCCTCTGGGAACTTGTTAGAAATTCAAGTTCTCAGGCACCATCCCAGACCTACTGCATCAGAAACTCAGCAGCAGCAGCCATCTGTTTTAACAAATACTAGAGGCAATTTTGATGTCCACACTAAAGTTTGAGAGCCAGTGAACTATGGAATATAGAATGGTGCATACATTATTCTACAGGTTTCTTAAAACTGTATGTATCTAATATTAATGAAACTCCAAACGAGCTTTAAGTAAAACTGATGTGCCAGAGTAAGACACATTAGACCAAGTATTTAAAAAAGGATTAAACAACTTCCAAAGAAGAAAAAGACTGGAATCCTTGAAATAGTTAATGAGACCAAAATTAATATGCTAAAGACAAATCTTTATTATTCATTTAACTAATACTGTAATTAAAAGACCAATACTTCCAATAAATCAGCCTATGAAACCGTCCACAGCCACTGCAGCGTGAGTTCGATCCCTGGCCAGGGAGCTTCCCACATGGCACAGCAGACCTCTCCTGCCTCGCCTGCTGCTCCCCTCAGCAGTGTGCTTCACCCGATCAGCTTGTTCTGCTCCCTACTCTGTCTCTGGTGAATCCTCTTATCACCCCACACCTCTGACCTACACCCCAGTTCTTGTGTGCATAAATATTTTTAAAAAAAAAAAACCTCTGAAATTAATATAAACTTAAAACTTTTAAAAAGGAAACTATTATTCAGCTATCTCTCTTGAAAAATTGATAGGAAGAGAAATCATGACCTGGCACAGTGAATAAGGACAGGCTCTCGTATCTGCACGCCAGCTCTAACCACAAAAGACAGTTTTCTGTTTCTCCCCTAATTGAATTTTGTAGTATGTAATGAAAAGATGAATCAATTATTGAGTAATTTAAAAAGACAATTCTATGAATTAGGACCTGTTTATCACTTATTTTTTTAACTTGCTGCTGTATTTCCAGGAGGACAGTTACGGTGATTCCATTCAAGTCTCTGCACACTTACAGAGGTGAACCACCTGCAAGCCACTGGTTCTTCTGAGCATAACTCACCAGTGAGAGGGATTGAGACCAGCAGTAAGGCGACAACAAAAACAGTGTAATCAAATAGGGTGAGTGAGATGCAGGTAAAATCTTTGCTGAGGAGATGACACTGATCTTAGGCCTGAAAAGGCGTGTGAAGGCCTGAAGGAAGACGATTACAGGCAGGGAGGTGACTGCAAGTACAAAGGCCAAAGGAGGGAATGAACTCACATGCATAGGAGTTGAAACCAGGCTACTGAGGGCAAGAGGGGTAGGCACTAAGGCTGAGGCAGACAGGAGCTTGCAGGCCTGGTAGGGTGTTTGGACTTCATTCTAAGCGCAATGGGAAACCCCTGGAAGGTTTTTAATAGAAGCACAACAGGATCTGATTACTTATGAATACAACAGAATCATTACAAATTCTAAGCACTCCTTCGAGTTTCTCACCCTCAGCAAGTCTCATTCTCCTTCAAATCTGTACCCACAAATAGGTACAAACTTCATGGGATCAGAAGGAGTCAGAAGGTTTAATTGGAATTCTACAGCATAGTTTGAGCAAACATGCAATGGAATGACTCAAAATCTACAACCTATCATCAAGCTATAAACATTAAATCAATACTATAACACACAGTTACTCGCAGGCTAAATTATTCTATCTCCTGGATAACTGGCCTGTGTACTCTCTAAAACAGCAGCTGTAAAACAATTTTATGAGATGCCGTTAGAATTCTAATACTATTGCCACAAAAAAATTCTCCAAGGATCAAACTCAATTTGAGCACATTTCTTCTACATTTATAAATCTGTATAATCTTAGTGTTTAGAAATCTACCTCAAACCACAACAAAAGCAGGGCCTTGATGGCATAGCCATGGCATACAATGTCAGATAATAAATCAATAATACTACACGCATCTTTCACTTCCAACTCAACAAAATTACTTCCTCATTAAATTGAAGGCTATAGTTAGTCTTCCAGATTATTCTCTTTATATGAGGGCCACTAAATATAGAACTACAAGATTTTTTTTTAATATAGCACTCAAAAATTACTAGCTGCCTAAGTCTTCTCTTTAAGTCAATGATTTCTAACAGATCTTTTAATATCTAAAGGTTCTTTATTCTCTCAAAAAACATGTATGAAAACCTATGTCACAATGGCATGTATAAGGTGCTAGAGAGAATTTTGGGGGCAATATATATTCCCCCAAAAGAGTTCAGGCTAGTAAAAGAAATTGTTACAACAAAATGTGATAAATATAACAGTCTTCCAAATTTGGGACTATTCCTTTACTTAGAAAACTCTCAATATTCTGTAACGTGGAAATTCCATCACTTAAAGACAATTTTTGAGAAATGGATAGTTACTGAGGTTTTTTCACAGGGTGTAAGAATACTGATGTTCTCATCATCAGTAAGAAGGGTGTTTTAATGAGAAGGATAAAGACCCTGAAGACTTAAACACAAACAAGAGTTTAAAAGAAAGAGGACCTACTCCAGCAGAAGAAAGGATCCTTTTTGAAGAGATCCATCATATATGATTTGTAATTAATGGGGCATTAAAGGACAAAAAAAACAGAAAGAAGGAATTCTACCTCAAGACTGTAATGCTGAAATCCTGCCTATATTTTAGGTCTACCCTATAGATTTTAGATTGGAGATTATATCAACTCCTGAGTTTCCAGCCCGCTGGTCTGACCTAGAGATTTCAAACTCAAGACTGTAGCATTCATTTTCCATGAGTTTCCAGCCTGCTGCCCTGGCATAAACATTTTGGACTTGTTGGCACCCACAATCATGAGTCAATTCCTTAAAACGAACCTCTTTATGTATCTAAAGCAACTGCCCTTCTTTCCTGTGTGCATATGTGTCTGTGTGTACTCGTGTGTGAGG
Organism: Scalopus aquaticus; assembly: GCA_004024925.1. Taxonomy (NCBI): domain Eukaryota; kingdom Metazoa; phylum Chordata; class Mammalia; order Eulipotyphla; family Talpidae; genus Scalopus; species Scalopus aquaticus. The sequence continues at coordinate 50,201 of PVIJ01004996.1, read as the reverse complement.
TGTATATTCATATGTAAGTATCTTATCAGTTCTTTCTCTGGAGAACCCTGACTAATACAACATGAGTCCACATATATTAAATTAAAGAAAATGAAAGATCACTGGTTTCCTAGGGACAAGGGTACAGGAAAAACAAATTGATGGCAAAGTACATGAAAAAACTTTCAGGGTGATAGAAATGTTTTGTATCTTGACTAGGGTGGTGGTTTCACAGTATATTATATGTGTGCGTGCGTGTGTGTGTGTGTGTGTGTGTTGCATTTTTATACTTTAAATGGGTATCATTTATTGCACATAAAACCATACTCAATGAATTATACCTAAACTGGGCAACTGGGTGAATGACAGCGTCATTAGCTGAGATAAAGAACACAATAAAAGGTACATGATGAAGTGGACTTAGCTTTGATCAAATTACGCAATGGTTCTGTTGTGGCATGCTGGGGTAATGCCAAGAAAGCCAACGAATATGAGTTTAGGCTTCTAAAGACAAATATGAGCTGAATGCAGCTCTGGAGTTGTCTGCACAAAAGTAGTCTGAACAGGTAGTGCAGTCTGGATGAGAACAAGACAGCAAGTGGAGAAAAAGAACATCTCATGGTGTCCCACGGATTATGCTAAGTGGGTTTCTTGTGACCTTGGGGAAATTACTAGTAAGGTTAAAGTTGTACTGAAGTCAGTTTTACGAAAGAAAAATTTTAAGTGACAACTGTATTATGCTTGTTTGTTTGTTTTTTAAGCAACTACAGAACAAGAAGAAGAGGTTGAAACTAGAGGAGAATGAGAACCAAGAAGGGGTCTGTTTACTTGAAGAGGTGTGTTTGCCAGAATTTTGCTTTTTGTTACCCATTTTTTGTTTTGCTTGTACATAGAACAAAATATTGAATGCATTTACAGCCTAAGAGAATTAGCCCACAATGTATGTAGATTGGTAATAAGGAGAGAACGGCAAGTTTTCTAAACGGGAAGCCTAGAACACAAGTGGAATTACTACCTTAAGCTGTCATCTCAGTGGATACAGCATTCTCAAGACAACACTCCAATTTGCTGCAACTGTAAGAGTGAATGTGTTGGAGGTATTTTTTAAATTAATTTATTTTCTTACATCATTGTTAAGTTTTGGACAGTATTTGATTTCTGCTTTCAGGTATAGTCTCTATAGCTCTCCCACCACCTCAGCATCAGTGCTCTTCCCTCCTCTGTCTTGACATCCCCCACCCCCCACCCCCGCTGTATGGAGAGAGGCCTCTTTTAAAGGAAGGGATAGGGATGTTTTATTAGCTCAGTAAAGGGTAAGGAAAGAAGAAGATTTACTAAGTGACCTCTATGTCCAAGGCTTTTACATTTATCATTGCATTTAAACATCACAACTTTGCGATCTATTTGTAGATGAAGAATGAGATGCTCAAAAGTCAAGTGACTTTCCCAAAGTCCATTAGCTGCAGAGCAAGACTCGAGACTGGTCTGTCTCCAGTCCTCTTGCTCTCTGCATGCCTGCTCTGTGCCTAACAATGCGCATCACAGGAAAGCAGAACTGTGCAATTCAGTTGTAGTGAATAATGTAAGGGGAGGGGAATAAAACTGCCTGGAACCTAGCCAGGATTTTGGACTACAGGCAGAATGAGTCAATGAATTCACACACAGATCACTTCGTAAGAAGGCTGTGACTTTTGCTACCAAATTAACAGCAGCAACAGAAATGTTTTTTCATTTCTTTGAGTTTCCTCAAAGTTAAATACTCTAAATTTTGGCTAAGAACAAAAAGAATGCTCACCCACCCTTACAAAAAAAAATAAGTCCTTCCCAAATATCTGGCACCTTGTGGTGACAAGATGTAAACAATGAGGCCACACAAATAACATAAGAAAACGTTGTATGTCGTCAAAGTTGGTTCCAAGACTGGTTTCTAAAATTTACTACTTTACCGCACAGAGACAATTAAGACAAACTAAAACAAAGTGAAGAGGAAGCCCCTCCCCCCCAAAAAAAAATTCACTGATGTGCAAAGCTCCAAACTGTGTTCAAAGGGCTTGACCAAGTCCCACCTCCTATCTAACTCCAAGGCCCGACTACCTAACCCAAGTGTCACACTGTATTTCTTGAAGTTTTCCAGGAGCTACAATCTAGGACACATTTTTTAAGTGGAGTGGGGCATGTCTGAGTAGATTCAGCAATCCAACAAGTTCACAGGTCGCTCCTGAATTCCAAGCAGCCTACGGTTCCCAGTGTGGCAGAATCCAGGCCTCTTCTCAGGCTGTTCCCAGCATCCACTCCATCCCTTCTCTTCTGCTTCCAACAAACACCCCATACTACCTACCATCTTGATTGGCCCTTAGCAAACCCTACCAGTACCCAACTTCAGTTTTTGAGTGTCTTTTTTGAGCAATCCTAAGTATTAATAAGGATTGTATTTTGTGACATTCTTTCTTAGGGATTTTCCAAAGAACAAAGAAAATCTACTTGCTATTTTAAAAACAACACAATTCATTCTACCTTGCAATTATGAGATAGACCCAATAGAACACTTTATAAATCTAAGATATGAGATTTTAGTGAACTTATTTTCCCTGTATCTTGAAACACTTTGCTATTTGCAAGGTGTTTCACTCTTCCAAATCACCTTAAGATTATTTCATTATCACCAATTATTCCCAGCTATACTTACACAAATACACTAAAATAAAGAAATAAAATTAAAAAAAAAAAACAGAAGAATGATGTAAGCACCTAAAGGATGATATGAAGATGTTACAACAGTATCACCCCCCCCAAAAAAAAAACCAATAGTATCACTCCTCAGTTTTCTTGTTATATTGACCAAAGATTTATATACTCTTTCAAGAAAGTTTTAGACCGAAGATTCTTTATCTCTACTTTTAACTTGCATTGGACACAGTATTCAGTCTATTTTTTTTTTTTATCTGTAAGGCCAGAAAGAAGAAACCTAACCACATCAAAATTAGACAAATCAGAAGGTGAATGCAAAAAAAATATGACAGTCTCTTTCCATTCTAGGCTCTAAAGATGGTGATAAAATTAATCACAAGTAAAAACATACTGTGGCATACATACTTACGGTTCATTTATAAATTTGACATAGTAAGAGATCAATGACAATAACAAAGTAGAACTACAACAAAATTCTGCAATAATCTCTTATTATATACAGTATTTTCAGACCACAGTTGGCACAGATAACTGAAACCTCAGAAAGCCAAACCAGCTGAAGGGAAGGGGGCTACTGTGTTCATGAGCATGACCACACTAATCAGCATTTATACACCTAAGAATAAAAATACTTGCAACTACAGAACGAAGGTGATGGCCTTCTTCTCGTCAATAGAACTATGAGTTGTCTAAGCTAAGCTTCCAAAAAATTCTTCAAGTATGGCAATGATAATGCAAGTGAAAAAACAAGAAGTAATAATAAGCAAGATAGAACCTACTAGAAATACATTTGAAATCTGGATTGAGTATTTCCAAGATGGATATGTTCTAGATTCATGGATAACAGCTGATGAGTAGTTGTATTTGGAGAATGCTACCCATTTTAGATATCTTTCTATCTATCTATATAGATACACACACACACACACACACACACACACACACACACCTTCAAAATCTAGAAAACATGGAATAAGAATTTGAATTGCTATCCTTAAATTCCTATTTTAAAGATCTAATAAAGCTGGTTCTCACTGTCCCTTTATTGTTCTGTAAATTATTTGTAAAGTGAGCCACTGAACCAGATGGTAAATGGTAATAGACTGTTTTTTCCTGGTATGTAGAAGAGAAAGCAACTCTGAGACTTTTCTGTAAAAATTTAAAAGATGCCTTTAGGAAAAACAGACTATATGCTTTTGAATTTTGGCATGATTAAACAAGGGTTTGTTCAAAATTATGGTTGTTTATCCTCATTCCCCATAGCAATCATAGCTAATCATGCTACTCACTTCAAAATCAGAAATCTTTCTTTTTCAACTGGTCAATAATGTTTTTTACTTCTAATGTGATATACAGTAAAAGAGCCTGGCAAAAGAGCAGAGATTATATGAAATCCTCTTTAAGACCTTTCCTACCTCTAGACTTCTGATACCATGACACTGAAAATTTGAGGCAATAATTACATCCAACCAACGGTCAATCAAAATTCAAACGTGTTTCTAATCTACAACTTCAAATCACACTTAACCACTTTGTTTCTCTCAACTAAACAGTCATTCCCTAAAACTTTGTATCTAGAGTGCTAACTGAATAAACAGTTCTTAGTAGTTTTTGAGGTAACAGTTACCCTTTTAAGGGCTCAATCTTTATTATTACCTTATTAGCAGTAACAATCATTTTATACATGATATAGTAAACTTTCCAGAGTTATTTTACTCTGCAGACAGGATGATCAATGTGTGGCAAACATCACTACTAGAGTGCCATCCTCCCACACCCCCCAGGGAACACTGCTTAGAAACCACTGTCTTGATGTCTATAAAATACAATTATAATTCTGATACCCAAGGCGTACTAAGGTATAAGCTATTTGCTTTTATCCCAATAGAATTCAGCTTCTGAGAATTTAAATCCTTGTGTTTGCTTTCTACAGTCTTCTTTAAAATCTCCTTTTTCATTGTTAGGCAATCATATAATTTTTCATCCCCACCCACATACTTGCTTGATACTGTCACTGCAAATGCCTATACCAACCTCTTTCCCAACTGCAGATTTCTAATATAACCACATAACCAAGCTTAGCAGAATTATATTTAAAGATAATAAAATCTCAAAATGAAATTTAGATAAGGTTTAATGACATCAATTTGGAATATTAAGGTATTTTGCTGCCTATTTTTGCCTATAATCCAGATAAAGTTGTTACTACTCTTTCGCTGTTTAGAGTAAGCTAATTATTAAAATTCATATTCCAGGGGCCTCCCTTCTGGCACAAGGGATTAAGTTCTGAGTACTATGAAGCTATCGCAGCCACTGTAGCACAAGTTCGATCCCGGCCTGGGAGCTGACCCACATGGTGCAGCAGACCTCTCCTGTCTAGCCCACTGCTCCCCTCAGCAGTGTATTTCAGTCAATCTGCCTGTTCTGCTCCCCACTCTGCCTCTGGTAAATTCTCTCACCACCACCACCCCCCCCACCAACACCTCTGGCCTACACCCCAGTTCTTGTATGCATAAATAAATCTTTAAAAAAAGAAAACCTCATATTCCAGTCCAGAGAGTTATAAAACAGCCTCCCCTGTCCCAACCAATGATATTGCTATTGAGCTGCCTCCCACAGAAGCTCAGACTGTACTTCCTGCCTTACAGGTCATTTCTGGCCCTGTTTTTAGATCTTCTCCACTGTATTCTATCTCTGGTTCTCAAGGTGCCTACTCACTGATTTAGGGCTGAAAGAATGGGAAAGAATGCCGTTTTGTAGGGTTGTTTTTTTTTTTAATTTGCCATTTTTGCTTTTCTTTAATCACAGCAGCAGAAGAAATTTTTTATCCAAGCTGTGGATAAAAAACTATACAGTGCAGTTCTAAAACATTCGACTTCCCTGGATAGTTTCTTTCTAAAATAGAAATAAGACAAACTTATAAAACAGAGCACTTCTTGGCAACACCTCTTTTCCCAGAGACAGAAGTGCTAATGGATTCTCATCCTTCTCCCTAAGATAACTTGAAGCTCACATCAACTCTGTTTTCCACATTCTATACGGTTAATTAGTGCCAAACCCTGCATCTTACCATTTTTTCATTCCGAATCACTTTATGGATAAATAGAGCCAGATATAAATGGGCCACTCCCTGAACTGATTCATTTTTTGCTATTCTACTCTTTTAAAACTGACAGGGGATGAACACAATTTCTCTGACATGAAAGCAATACAGCCCATCTGCCCAAACACACGCCACCACCAGACAACTGTTACCTACCTACCTACCTACCTACTTAGACTACAGTTAAATACAAGCATCTTCAGAGTTCAGCCCCTGCAATCTAAACTCTGTGGCAGCAGCAATTCACTTGTGTCATTACTCGAGATTTTATGCCTATGCCACAGGTGAGTCATGCTCTAAACCACTAAATCACTTCATTTATAACTCTTGAAAACTGAATTGGGTTTTGCCATGTATGGGCTGTAATTTTCTCATGTGTGGAGAAAAGGATCCAATCCAAGAGAAAACTGCCAATAATTTTCTTTCCAGTTGTATACAGTAGTGGGCATGGATTTTCTTCCAAATTCTAGTACTTTCTCAAGTGGGGGTAGAAACTGTGGTGTTGTTCCCATAATTTAATGCAAGCACATTTTCCACTGATCATTAACTGAGAGAGGGTCAAATAACTTTGTGGTACTTTTGAAAAACTGACGCAATTTCTGCTTTAGGGCTTTAAAAGTATTTATTCTGACTTTAACTTTCCCCATTGTGAAATTAATTTTCTTAACCTGATATTTTCTTATTCTCATATTCTGTGATATCATACCACTAAAATTCAGAACCTGTTACCCAAGTTATATATGAAATGAGATCTTTTTCATTTGTTATTTCCACTTACCTCCCCACCACCACCACCACCACTTCACACAATCCAAGGACTGGACAGGAGGTGGCTGGCAGGAGCAAGGAATTAATCTGTGGATGGAAGTTAACTATAAAAATTAACAGGTCCTAGGCTTGTTTCTACTTTCACTCCCAAGAATTTTTATAGATCTATACCTTCATAGGCAGTTCATTTTTTAAAAACCTCATTCTCTATCTTTTATCCTCAAGTAACTCTCAGCTGGTGATTAGTAACTTGATGAGATGGAGGCTTTGGTGTTGAAGTGAAAGAAATTTAGTATTTACCACCTGTACCCAGCCCGGTGCAGCCTGCAGGTTTAGCAACAGTAAGAGACAGGGAAGTTAGATAGAGATCAAATAGCAGCAGCCGTCAGCAAAGTAGTTTTGCCAACATTTCAACCCAGAATCAGTAAGCCCAGAATCAGCACAGGCCTTCCTGCGGAGGCCAGCCCCATGGAACTTCCAGCATGAACAGGCAGGGCAGAGCAGGCCCTCTGCAGGAAATGATGGGGTAAGCTAGACATGCCCAATTCGTTTTTCCAAATTCCAAGAATAAGTCACATCCTCCCCAGGGGGGAGAAAGTGGGGGATCCTAGAGAGGCAGGAGTGTTACCATAATGAATGCCCTTCCCATACAAGCAAGCACAAAACCAGAAGGTCCTCCCACAATATGCAGTTTCAACCTCAAGCTGCCCCCAAATCCAACATAACATTCCAAATTCCCACACACTGTTCTCACTGACCGAAACACTTTGCTTCTCCCCCACCTAAATCTTATTCTTCTTGCGTTATTACCTTCAATCCTTTCTTCTCGTAGAAATCTTTCTAGGCCATTTATTCATTTTGAGAGCATTTCTAGAGTAAATTATAAGTGCTTTACTCTAAAAATCCACTTAAGCAGGCAAATGTAAACTGGAATAGACTGCAGCATGCAGCAAAGCAACAGACAATGGAGCTGTCAGCTCATCTAGTCATTTGGCATTTTTCAAGACGTGATCAAATGACTTACAGATCCAATGAATTTACCAATGTTAATATGCACATCACATATTAGTAAAACTTAAATGCATAAATACAAGTTTTAACATTTTCTTCCCACATCCCAATGCATCTATTTCCATTCTCCCTATGATGTAAGCACCTCCCTTGAAAAGCACCACTTTGAGCCATCAAGAGTATCCCAGAGCTGGACTCTAAGGAAAACAACTGGGGGCAACATGGTTGAGGAAAATGCTGAAAGAGTAGGGACCTGAAATAAGGTATTGGCAATGAACCTGACAAGCCTATTCAAAGATAGAGTTGCAATCAACAGGGCTTGGGAAAAGGTTAAATTTGGGGATGGTATGGAGATAGAATTTTTGATTGTTTCAAAGAAATGATCCTGAATGACTCAGAGAATGCATGGTATTTGACAAAAAACAAAAACAAAAACAAAAAAACCGCGAGATAGTAAGTTGAGGGAAGAAAATTTAGATGAGGAGATCTTTGAGAAACATTTACGTTTAAAGGGCAAATAGAACTGAAACTAATGTGGGAGCTGAAAATGCTCAATGACACTGGAGAAGGACAAGGACAGTAAAGTGTCACAGCAGATAAGCAAAGGGGGAAAGCATTAAAAAGAACAAGATGACCTTCGGCATCAAATACAGTCAATGATTTATGGAACCAAGGCATGGAATCTTCCCAAGACCCCTATGAGGTTAAGTATTATTACCATCCCCATTTAGGTACTCATCAAGCAAATCATTCTGCAAAAAAAGTAGAGGCAGAGACAGATTAGATGGGGTTGAGAACAAATGAGAGTTGGAGGGGGGGGGGGAGTAAAAAAGGGTTTATTTGTTTAAGAACAGAGGAATAGAATATAGAACAGTAGCCGCTGTAGCGGGAGGTAAAAATGGTTTTCTTTGGGATGTTGTCTTTTTTTTTTTTTTTAAAGGAGGTTATTTGAACATCTAAGTGATTATCAAATGAAGGATCAGAATCTAGGTCTGCCCAGTAGGAAAACTATTTCCAGAGCCCCGGGAAATGGCATATCTAGAAAGGAGGGGGCATATGTCAAGGGCCCAGGGAGCAGGCAGAGAAGACGACTCAGGAAACAAGAGCACAGTGCTACAAAAAAAAAAATAAGGCACCGGAGTACTGAGTGAGCTGACTCTGGAAAGTACATGGCCGAAAAGAAAGGACTGGGGACACAAAAGATCCAGGCAGGGATGAAACTGGTGCCCTGGCTGATATGGGTAGCACTGCTTCAGTCTAGAAAATAAGAGTCTGAAGATGAGCTGTGTGTACTTCACAAAAGGACTAAACCCTTGACTGAGGACAGAAGGTATCCAGGTTGGGCCTCCCTGGTGGCGCAACGGGCTAAGTCTCAGCACAATGAAGCTAACTGCAGTATCTGCAGCCACTGCAGCATGAGTTCGATCCCTGGCCAGGGAGATTCCCACATGGCGCAGCAGACCTCTCCTGCCTCGCCCACTGCTCCCCTCAGCAATGTATCTCAGTCAATCTGCCTGTTCAGCTCCCCACTCTGTCTCTGGTCAATCCTCTCACCCACCTCCTCCTCCCCGCCCCCAACCTCTGGCCTACACTCCAGATCCTGTATGCATAAATAAATAAATTAAAAAAAAAAAAGGTATCCAGGGCCCTGCTTATAGCCTAGGAGAAAATCACTCATGATCACCCTCCTCTCAGGAGCACCCTGCTTTTCTTGAATCCCAAGAGTCAGATAGCACAGTCACGGGTGATTACATTATGATTATTTCAGAAGCATACAGAGGTGTAGAGAGAAAAGAAGGCTCAGAGAGCATCAGGGGTACCAGGCAAGTCACAGCAATCACTTCAGCACAAGTCCATTGCCCGAGTTGGCTCCGGAGGTAGCTTGGGAGCACAAGCACACCCTGGAGGCAGACCCTATTGTCAGAGAATAAAAAATGAGTAACAAGTCACAAGGGGAAAATTTCTGGATGGAAACTGTAATTACTTCGGTGGAAACTTGGACTGGTGAGTTTTGTGGATTTAGTTGCAAAGATGTATTAAAAAGTGCTAAAAGTAACTGTGTTTTAGACATCTAATTTTACAATTCATATTTCCAGGGTAAAGGTACTAAGAAATCTTCCCCACAAACACCTCTACCACAACCAGTATGGAAAATTAGAAAAGCAAGCCAGTATTTTAAAATAGATACCAGCTATGCAATGTAGTTTTTTTTTTTTTGCACAATTTATATCCTACTTGGATCAACAACAAAACCCAAAGTCATAAAATTAAGCTTTTAGTGCTTAATTTTCATTTCAAAGCAAAAATAAATGTAAACAAAATCATATAGTATCAACAAAAAATTATTTCCAGAAAAACACTTTTTTACGTCAGTGAAGAGTCGTGAAGGCACATGAACTAGGTGGGGAGGAGCTGACCGAGTCAGGTGCAGACTCAGCTATACTCACTTGCAGGATCCTGATCAAGCCCGTCTCTTCAACTGCAATGAGCAAATTGGACTAGATTCAAAGTCAGCCAAACCACAGTTTAATAAACACAGATAATTAATTTTCTAGAACAAAAACAGTTTCTTATTCAGCTGTACTGTCAGAATATTCTCAAAGTACCTATAATTTATTAACAAAAAATGAATATTACTATTAAGAGTAAACACTATCACTTAAGTAATCACACACTAAGTGAAAACTGTGATCTTTATCTAGTCTTAGATCATCTGATTATAAATGAGAATACAGGTTAGGATATTTTTCGGTATTTTCAAAATTATTTTAAAATGCTTAGAGGGGCCTCCCTGGTGGCTCAAGGGGTTAAGTCTCAGCACTCTGAAGCTATCCAGAGCCACTGCAGCACATGTTCAATCCCCAGCCAGGGAGCTGACCCACATGGCACAGCAAACCTCTCCTGTCTGGCCTGCTGCTCCCCTCAGCAGTGTATTTCAGTCTGCCTGTTCTGCTACCTACTCTGTCTCTGGTGAACCCACCCACCCCCCATACCTCTGGCCTACACCCCAGTTCTTGTATGCATAAATAAATAAATCTTAAAAAAAATGCTTACAGATACATTATATATTCTGTATCCATATTTCGTATTTGTAGAATGCCTGTGCTTTTCGTTGTTGATACCTTCATGCTCAATAAATCATATTCTTTTAGCACCTCACTTAGAAAACTGCACCATTTATCATACCATATTTCTTTTTTTTTTTAAGATTTATTTATTTATGCATACAAATCGGGGTACAGGCCAGAGGCGTGGGGCAGTGAGAGGACTCACCAGAGACAGAGCAGGGAGCAGAATAGGCAGATTGACCGACTACACTGCTGAGGGGAGCAGCGGGCAAGGCAGGAGAGGTCTGGCGCGCCATGTATCACACCATATTTCTAAGAATACTAGAGATGTTCCCTTTAGTTTTAGCCTAAGATTTAGTCATCTCTAGAAAACCTGCACATGAGCAGTCCTGTCTTTAAAAAAGCCAAAGGGACACCCATTCCAAGAAGTATCACTGCAAATTTGATCAAGTTTTATAAACAGGCCATAATAACAACAAATGAAAAACTCACCTATGTGTAAACCTTATTTTCTATCCACCCTTCTTTTCCCAAAACTCTGGATTTCTCACAAAAATTGAGTTACCTAGTTTACAATGTAAAGAATTAAAATAATACAAAACAGACTGTTGGGGGAAGAAGTGGAGGGAATAGAGAAGGATAATAGGAAGACGCCACATGGAGGGCCACACACTTGCCAGGAGTGGGGGGCAAAAGGGGGGGGGGGATTACGACCCTCACACATATGCAGAAAAATCCAGGGGTCAAAACCAGTTATATCTGGCTCCCAGAGCCATGTAATTTTTTTGTTGTTGTTTTACCAGTTTACCAGTCATAGTAATGAACACAGAATCAGCAACAACAAGGGCAGAAAATCTGAATGCCATAAAAATGGGGAAGCACCTGTAACAAGACTTCTGGAGTGGAACTGCAAGTTGAAATCCCTACAGGGGCAGAGCAAGTAACAGAAATGAAGGAAACTCACTGGAACTGGGAAGAGGACACTGCAGCATCTGAGAAGGCAGCCATGCTTCACATCACGCGGGATGTGGGCCTGCAGCCGCCAGACGTTCTGCTTGTTTTTGAAAGACACTGGAAACATTTTTTTTAAAATACTGACAACTAATTTTTTTAATTAAACATGATACTGTTCAAACAATATAAATCTATGACCCGCCAGCATGCAGCGCTGCAACTGCCAGATCACTACGTTCAGAAGGGCTCCAGCTGTTTCTAACAGAAGCAGACAGACAAGTGTGGCGCCCAAGACAGGCGCAGTTCTGGTGACAGCTGACATGAAGGCTATGTGAGTCACTTAGCTGTTTAATCTAAGCTGAAATTAGTTACTAGCGATCTCCCAAAGTCAAAAAAGAAGAGAGAGTCAAACAAGGGGGCAGGGTGGCCAGACAACTACAGCAGGTCCTTGAATAACATCATGTCATTATAATTTGATGAGGAAAAAAAAAAAATCCCAGCTGACATTAAAGGAAAGGTTGTTCCAGGATCTGTTTCCTTAATAGTTGTTTTACTTCAAGTCCCCGTTTCCAAGAACCTATCAACAATGTTAAGTGAGAACTTCCTGGATACACTAATAATTTTAATGCCCAGGCAAAGGCTACTTTAAAGTGAATCTATCAAGTTACCAATAGAAACTCAGTAATATCACCAATTCTGAACCAGTTATGATCAGTGTGGTAGCTGTGGACCATCTCAGTCTCATGTCAACGTCTGAATAATGTCCCAAAGTTTCTAACATACTTCAGAATAACACTTAGATTCCTGAAAAGCTACATGAGTATACACGTAATAGGTCTGAAACAACATCAGAAATGTAGTTAAACAAGGAGATAAAGCTGAAATTTCCAATATGGGAAAAATAATTTTATTTTGTAATTAAGATAGAGATAATTGGGAGCTTACAAAGTTGACAACCTAAAAATCTAATTATAAAGCAAGCTAAAAATAGAAAAAAAAGTATAGACATTTTTTAACAATTTAATTTATGTAATCCCCAAATATGTCACTATTTTGAAGGCTGTTCACTTTTAATATGAGCACCTGAAGTGAGTCATTTTTAAAATTATTCTTCCTTTGGACTCCCAAAATAAAGTAGTCTAGAATTTGTAAACAAATAAATGGGTTAAGCCATTAAAGACCCAGTAATCAGCAAATGCCAATGGAGTGCACACATTTGTGTTTGCAAAGCATAACCAAGGGAAAGTGTTAAATTTCAAGCAACATCTTGAAATTAAAACAAAAGTATCTCATTTGTTCAAGAAATTTTGACAAATGTTATTTAAGCCAACTAAATAAACAAGAACATATCCAGAAAAATTGACTTTCCCCATCTCTCCATGCATTCTCAAAGAAGTATGTTTGTAAATGAGTTCAAACATTTTAGCTGCAACACAACAGAATTTCAAAAAGCAGCAAGTGGTCCAAGTGTGTAAAATGTTTTTATTGACAGGTCAAAGGCAATGTTTTAAGCTTTCAAAGAAAACACTTTTCAAAACTTGGAAACCTCAAGATAGTTCTCTTTACCTATGCTTCTACAGGATAGTTCTCTTGCTTATGCTTCTATAGGATAGTTCTCTTACCTATGCTTCTACAGGATAGTTCTCTTGCTTATGCTTCTACAGGATAGTTCTCTTGCTTATGCTTCTACAGGATAGTTCTCTTACCTATGCTTCTACAGGATAGTTCTCTTACCTATGCTTCTATAGGATAGTTCTCTTACCTATGCTTCTACAAGATAGTTCTTACCTATGCTTCTACAGCAACTGCCTCCCTAAATGGCTGGCCCTAATATATCCGCTCCCACAACAGCATGACCCTTGAGGTGGATCTCACTACATCCATAAAAGCAGTGACTTCCTGGCACTATAAAAGTAGCTTTAAAAGTAGCCAGAAGTTATTGTAAGCACTATTCTCTTCATCTTCTTATACACTTCCTCACAAAGTAGACCTAAAGTTCAATCAATAAACATTTCCACATAAATCCTGTTTTGACTCACAACGTCACATCTGTAAATATTACAAAGATATCAAAGTTTTCTTTTCCCTTTGTTTAGAAAGATTTGGATTCTACAAGAACCTCCATTCTGCCCAGGATTTAACCTTAGGACCCTCTTATCACTGAAAGCATCATGTGTAAAGGAGTTAATTTGCATGTGGTTTTCATGTAAAACTTACAAGGTTTCATTATCTTTAAAAAGGGAAGAACTTTCAGAGGTGGAGAGATTTTTTTTAAACTCATAAGGAAATACTTCATTCCAGTTGCAAGCATTTTCCTCATACAAGTATGGTCTGTAACTGAAATTTTCTTTTCTGCAACAGGTTTACTGGAAAAGTATTAAACTTAACAAAAGGTCTCATCTCTGCCTCAGTCCAATTCACTAAATAATACCTAGAAAGTTAAGACACCAGAGCTCTTTACCTTAACAAAAAGAAACCAGTTTTGTTAGCTAATTATGAGTTTCTGCAACTACCCAAAAATGCATTGAGGAATAAGGGTTTTGTTTTTCTTTTATCTTTAAAAAACAAAGTTCTAATGATCACTAGCACAAAAGAATAAAAATGCGGAAGAATGGAAGAAAAATGTATAGTCTGACCATTCACTCACTTATTCTAAACAAGATACAAACTGTATTAAAAGAAGAAGAAAAGCAACACAAGACTTATTCCCAGCTTGCAGATTTGGTCTCTCCTTCCCCGTCTAAGGCCTCTCCAGCTCCATGCTCCTTGGTTGAGCCAAGAAGCATCCTAGCCGAACCCCCTCTTTGCACTTATTGGAATTGGAGGTGCTGGAGTAGCACTCTCTGTCATGCATCTGACATCGTTCAATCCAGATGTCAGCTGGGACAGAAAAAAACAGAACCCTGCGAAGGCGTGGGTCCCAATGATCAGTATCAGTTGTCCTCAGTGAATGGAGGTGGCAGCTGACTGAAGGAAAGAAGGGCCAGGCTTGTAACTGAAATATTTCACTATAAATGTGCTGAAAATGAAGGCTTCTAGAGACCATCTGCACAATTTTCCATTTATTTAGGCAATAGTTCCCCTCTAAATGCATGAAATCATGTTCTATATTGTGTTGGGGTTTACACTGAACAATAAAATATCTGAAACTTGAAGAAAATAAAGGAAAAAAGGAAAAGAAGATCAAGAAGAAACCCATGTCACGGGAGGAAGGCTGAGAACAAAAGGTTACACGTTTATCACTTACACGAGCCCGAACAAGTTATTTCACCGCCTGTACCCATTTCCTCATTTTCAACATCAGTTTGCTTACCGTATTATTAATTACTGGATGCAAGGTTGTCTTTACTTTGGTCAACTAGCCTTACAGACGTTTTTAAAAGAAAAGAGCTCACCACTCCACCAAGTAAGTTTGTCACCCAAAGAGCAATCACTCTTCTTAGGATAGGGAAATAGATTTCTACTTTCGATAAGACCAGACTTATATTTGTATAGCATTTTTCAAGCACTTGGAGCAAAGGGCATCTTTCACATGTGGAAAGCAGCTCATGAAGTTGAAATGTGAGCGGTCCCCACCATTCTATAAGCTCCGGTTTTATTCAGAAGGGTCCATAGAAGGGTCCATAATCTAGAACTTTCCACAGATCAAAAAAAGTAAACACATTTCTTTCAAACCATAAATACACAAGTGAAAAAAGCGTTGTTCATAAAAACAAATACCTTAACGCCGCAAAGTCAAATAAGCAAGATGAAAAGGTGTGTGTATGAAATACTCCAAAGTGGATCTGTTTATACAGGTCTATACAGGTGAAAGATCAAGCCAGGAAGAAAGACTAAAAGCTGAAATGCAAAGCTGGAAAAAAGCACCAAGGCAATCAGGTATTTTCTGCCAGCAAAGACTGAGGGACTGGTCCCAGAAGACCTGCTACAGAATTAGAAAGAAAAACAACAAATAAAAAGCTATGAAGAAATAGAGCACATCTCCATCAGCACGTTGCCAGTTTCAGGGGTCAGCTCCTTTCCTGGGGACCTCGGCTGCTGGATGAAGGAGTGAAGCTTAACTGTTGACAGCAGAATAAAACAAGGGTTTCAGAAGTTAAAATGGGGCCACCCCAGACAAATGGGTCAAAGTATGGCCAAGCTAGCCTGCACTAGAGAGATAAGAAGAAACTGGAACACACCTTTTCAAAATGTCAAAGGAACATCACGCCTTATTTGAAACACAGCAGGGCAAATCACTAAGACAAAACTGAAACATCTCTAACAGAGAGCAAGAAATTAAAAAGAAACTAATTCACACTATAATTTTAACTGCTCTAAGCAAAAACTGAACTATTTCAAAGATATTAGAAGTAATGGCCCATTTCTGGTTTGCTTCATGTAAGTTTTCATTTCTTTGTTGGGAGTTCTACAAACTGATGACAAGATACATTTGAAGCCTGTCCTTAGTCTAATGGCATCTACAGAGGCATCATGCATACAATGTTGAAATCTGTAAAAAACCATCATATTCTATGTCTGCTGAGCCATCTCAAAAAAGCTGTTAAAGTGGTCCCTTGTCCACTCAAATTCTCCTTTTCTATGCCATCTTACACCCATAACATCATCTCTAGAGATGAAAGCCTCACACAGATGTACAGGCTACAAAGAATGCAGTAGACACTGTTGGTGAGTCACTCTACACCCCCCTTTCTGACTGAACCCCACTGGCTAAGTCATGTGCTTCAGGAGAAAGTCTGCCTACTCCCCCTAGCATGAGGAGACTGTGATTCCTAAGTCAAACACGGTAACCGTTTGACAGCAAACATGTGACAACAACTCTTCTCAAAGAAACATGACAAATCTAACTGGGGGCTTCTGGGGAAGATCTCAAGTATGTTTCTTCTCTCCGTTCATAAGAACACCTGCCTGAGAGCAAAGCTCCAGGTCAAAGATGGCAGAGCTGAGAGGCAGAAAGAACCCAAGTCCTTGGTGATATCACCAAGAATTCCTAATCAGACCATCTGCTGTCTGGACCCCACCAACTTCTGGATTCTCTAAGTTCCCTTATGGCTAAAGCGTGCTTAATCCAGACTGCCCACTGCTTGTAGCCAGAGGCATCCTAAATGACCCAAGCTCCTCTTCTGGAAACACGGTAGGATTATTATTCTAGGATCCCTTGTGGTTTGTCCTTTCAGTTGTGAGAGCTGAGCCCACTAGAATTCTCTTTTCCCTTTGGCATGGCAACCAGCAGTGTTCCAGACAGTGGTAGCATCATCAGCCTGGATCCCCAAGTATGAATGACGTGCAGACTCCTCTTCTCCCCCACTCCCTGCCACTGCCAATCCACACCAATATATACAACATGAGCCGGAATGAAGTCTTTATTATTTCAAGTCACTAAAATCATTTGGAGGTTATTTGTTAGTACAACAAAGTAGTCTGTGTAATACATTTTTTAATGGAAATAAGAAACCATGTGAGTTCCCAGTTAACACAGAAGGGAAAAAAAATCTCACAAGTCATGTTTCTGTTTACCACATGTAAAGAAATGGCAAAAAGAGTTTGCCGAGGGAAAATAAGAGAGAACACCACCTGAAACGAGAACAGTACCTCCTAAGAAACCCTTAGCAGTAATGACCAATTCACCAAAAAGTTACAATTTATCTTACCAGCACAATATAAAGCAATTTCCTATCACAAATTTTCCCTTCATTCTCCATAAGAGTGATTAGAGGAAAGGGAGTTATTTACGGAGCAGGCAGGTGTTGAGTAGA
Source organism: Scalopus aquaticus (assembly GCA_004024925.1). Taxonomy (NCBI): domain Eukaryota; kingdom Metazoa; phylum Chordata; class Mammalia; order Eulipotyphla; family Talpidae; genus Scalopus; species Scalopus aquaticus. The sequence goes on along the minus strand of PVIJ01004996.1, from coordinate 32,874 downwards.
ACCTGAAGAAAGGAAACCAGTGAGCCACAGCAAGAAGGATCAGAGTTCAAAAAGTTCTACCTATCACAGAAGTAAAATGCTACTCAGCATTTCCAGAACTGTGGAGAATGAATGGATTATAGGATCATCCATGCAGAGGACAACAACAACAACAAAAAAACCACAAAGCTATCTAGATCTTTATAGCTGACAAAAAATAATTATTCATTTGACTATTCATTTGACTATATCTACTATTTCAAAATGTTGCTGGCCAACTCAAAACCAAACATCAGTCAACTGTTCATTTTAATAAGCCTATTTGGTCCCAGAGACACAACACAGAGAGAGCAGCAGGTCTATAGCAATTTGACGCTTTCTATCACATATTACAAAAACTACAATCTCAACTTGTATTTTTCCTCTTAATTTACATGTGGGATTTGGCACACTGGACACGTCATTAAGTTAGCCTTCCAGCAAACCAGAGGGGAAAGCACAACTTCCAGCCCCTGATCACCAACAGCTGAACAGCCCTGCTTTCTGGCACTTGTCAGGAGGGCTCCATTGCGATACTGTGGATCCAAAACAGGTGAAGATTTTTCACACACCATTTAGGCCATCTCCCCAGACACCCCGAAGCACAGCACCACTCTCAGGATAACTACAATGTGCAATCCACTCATCCCTCTTCCCGGAAGGCCTTTTTGACAGCCAACTGCATTTTATCACACAGACACCCTGTTAGAAAAACACTGCAGGAAAGTATGGAGGCAGCAGCCTCCACACATCCAGAGCGAGCCAAACTTGCAGACAAGACCCCACACACACACACACACACACACACGCATTCCTGTGTGCACGCTGATGCAACCTAATGTTCCCCTGCGTTTGCATCTAACACCCAGCGCCAGCTCTTTGGCTCCCAGCAGTCTGCCAGAGTGACAAGACAGGTGATGGGGATGCCTGCTGCACGGGATGAAAGGAATCCCAGGGCAGGGGAGAACAGCTGAGCAAGCAGCCCTGGCAAGCCGGAGGCCCAGGGCAGCCAGCACAATGGCCACGTCCCCAGAAGGTGCAGGGAAGGCGGTTCAGAAGAACAGCTGCGGTGGTTAGGCCAGGAGGGTGGGACTGCAGGCTGGAGGCGAGTTCCAGGCCCGGAACAAAAGGCTTTTACCGCACAGCCCTCATTGGGGCTCAGGCATAGGTGACATTTCAAGGAAACCAACTGACTCCAAAGAGCTAACTTCAAAAGCAAAAGCCCCAATCCCACAGGATCAAAAAATCACTGTGATGTTTTGCTTTGGCGTATGATAAGAAATTCTGCAGAACAGTCAATTTTTCTAAGCAAAGTTGCAAAGGGCGGGGGTTGGCGGGGGGCATCAGACTTTTAAAGTCATTATTTGAGGAAACCGCTGTTATTAATCTAATTGTTTGGAAGACATATAAACAACAGCCCCACCACGTTATATTTTCATAAGGTGACGTCCATCCAGAGAGAGAGTAGCACGGGTAGGGCGCATCTTATTTCAGGGCGCGTGCTGCCATCAGCAGCTAATGAACTTCAAAAGTCCCACTGCTTAGCAGGGCGCCTGAATGCAGTCACACATATTTCCTGGCACAACACTCATCAAATTCTTAGTAGCAGTGAATAGAGGCTGCAGCCCACACACCCGAAGCCACTAGTGCGCACACAGCGACAATGCAGCCTACGGGACATGATGGGGTGTCCATGATGACAGTTCCATTGTAACTACCACTATTAAAATGAGCAAGCCCTCAGTCCTGTTCCTCTACTCATCTCTCCATATACACACCAAACTGTAAGTCTTCTTATGACTTCTGTAGGATGACAAAACATTTAGAACAATGTAACTATAAACACCTTAAACAATTGCATTTTAACAAAAATGTGTATTCTTTTATCAATCTTTTGATGGAGAGCCAAGAAACTCATGTTTCTTATACAAACCACTTAAATCAGTCTCTGAAACATGCAGTTTCTGTTCCTTTGAAGTGGGAGAAATTCATTTGTTCAACAAATGTTGCGTGCCCACTACAAGCTAATCACTGTTGTAGTAATTAGTAAAGACTTTGGCTTTTACTCTGAAACAGAGACCGTGGGTTTTGTGTTTTTTTTTTTCTTTATGTGCTTATTTGCCATTTGATGTTCTCTCCAGTGAAAAGGTTCTTTATGTTTTTCGTCTATTTTCCCCCACACCACCACCTCTTATCTCCCCTTGTCTGTTCTCCCTCCCACCTCCCACACCCTCACAGACCCCATGGTTTTATTAAGGTCCAACTAGCTTTTCTAAGTATTTTACAGTATCAACTAACCTGCAATATACATATCCAGTATTTGTTTTTGCAACTCTGACTTGCTTTACCACACGTAATTCCCTCAAACTTGCTCCATTTTGCTGAAGATGGGGCCGTTTCATCTTTTCTTACGGCTGAACAGTAGTACTCCACGGTGTGGATGGACCACAGTGATTCGATCTTCTACTGAAGGATTTTTAGGGTGCTTCCACGCGCCGGCTACTGCAAACAGAGCTGCAACAAACATTGCAGAGCAAAGAGATTTTTTGACTTGCTAGCATTTTCTTTGGCTAGATGCCCAAGAATGATTTTGCTGGGTCATATGGTATTCCATTTTTTGGTTTTTTAGGGTAAATCCAGATTGATTTCCATAATGGATTCACATTCCTAACAACAGAGCAATGGGGTTCCTCTTTCTCTACATCCTCTCCAGCACTCCTTTTTGCAGGTCTTTTTAATAGCTGCCATTTCCACAGGTATGAGATTGTATCTCCTTGCGGTTTCAGCCTACATCTCTCTTATTGGAAGCAACAATGAACATTTTTTTCATATATCTATCTGGCCTCTTCTCTTTGGTGAACTGCCTGTTCCTATTTCCTACCCATTTATTAATCAAGTTGGTTGTTTTTCTATTGCTGAATTATGTAAGTTTTGCTTTTAATTTGGATATTAACACCTTGTCAGTTATTATTGTAGAAATACATTCTCCCATTCAGTAGTATGTCTTTTAATCTTCTTGTACTTTCCTTTGCTGTGTAAAAGTTTTTTAGTTTGAAGCAATCTCAATGTTTATTTTTTTGTTTTTATTTCCTTTGCCACGGAGGTTGAGTATACAAAAACATCCTTATTACTGATATAATGGAACACTTGGCCAATGTTTTCTTCTATGTAGGTTTAGGTGCAGGTCTTACACCTAAACCTTTAATCTGTTTGGAATTTATTTTTTGTATGGAGTAGAGAGTGTCCCACTTCATTCGTTTATGTATGGCTTTCCAGTTTTCTCAGCACTACTGATGAAAGCGAGTGTTCCTTTCCCGCACGATGCGGTCATAGCTGTTTTATCAAACACCAGGTACAGACTGGTATGTGGATTTTTTTCTGGGCTTTTGATTCTGTTCTATTGATCCATGTATCTATTTTTACAACAACACCATATTGCTTTTAGTACTGTTGCTTTACAGTAAAGTCTGAAGTCAGGTAACATGATGTCTCTGCTTATCTCCATCTTTATCAGGATCGCTTTTGCTACTCCAGGTTTTCTAGTCTTCAAAAAAAAGATCAACTCCAAATGTAGCACTGTGGTCAGCAGGTACAACATATCCAAAACGCAACTCATCAACTTTCTAACATCTCAAATTCTTTAAAATACTTATACTCATCTAAACAGGTTTGCATGGATTAAATAAATGTGCATGTTACTAAAATTTTGCTGAAGGCACCAATGTTTTTCTGTTTTAAGCATAAGGAGGAGTACAGTGGAGCAGCTCAACTCTAGAATTTATGTTCTCACCTAAGCAACTGCAGTCCCTGCAGTTGTGTAGGCACAAGCCACACAACCATAATTGATAGTATATTCTGGGAAAAAGTCAGAGTTCATTCCCACCCTACCACAAACCTACCTATACGAACATAAATAAAATTCTTGACCTTTCAGGAGCTTAGCTGTAAGTCAAAACAGGCAGCAGTTCCACCACGCATTTCCCTCCCATCCTCCCCCCCACCAACTTGTTCTTTTATATTCCTCATTTCCACAGGAGCTAGAAGTCAGTCTCAGTTTATTTCTCCTAAGTCCTCATCCTACTTTCACCAAAACATGCAGATACCTTTTTCTACGGAGCTCTCATGTGATCACCTATTTCTACTTTTTCCATCCACACTGCCTCATTCTTAAGTAGACCTAGCTGCCTGCCTTCTATCCAGTCTCCCTGCTCTGTCCCTCTTGTGCTAACCTAAAGTCATCTTTTTGAAATGAATACCCCATGTTACTCACATGCAAGGTTACAGGTCAGCAAAATAAAGCCACACCCTACAGATGGTGCCAACAGGGTCCGCCAATACTGCTTTCGCCAAGCGGAGGCCAACATCATCTCCTTCCACCCCCTCCATGCAGTCTAAGTTCCATCAGACAAAACAAACCTTTCCCAAACTCTACACTCTTTCAATACCTCGGGCCTTTGTACAGTTTCCTCTTCCACCTAAACATCCTAAAAGGATGTTGGTGTCCCTACTTTCTTGATCTGGCAAAATCCCACTATCTTCTAGACATCTCTCTAGGAGTTTAACGTCTTATCTTTCACTTAATTTCACATCTTAGATGGTTCCCCAGACAGGTGACTCACGCCTCCTCTGGGCTCCCGAGGACACCTGTCTGTCAGAGCACCCGCAAGGGACAATGTGCATGTCTGAGCAGCTGAGGCCCGTCTCCCGGTGTTTGCACGCTTCTTCCAGGGCCTGGCATGCCCTGGGACACAGCAGAAGGTCCACAAGCAGATGAGGAACAAATGAAAACAGACTCCAACTCTGCGGGTTGTTGAAGGTTAATATAAATACCTCACATGCACTATTTTTTCAGTTCCTTTTTTTACAGTCTTGAAAACCCAAGTGTTCTTCCCATGAGAACTTATTCATTTAAAGCTGTTGGTAGGCAGACATATTCCATGGGATTTCATCAAAGATCTTAGTTTCCCCTACTTAGGCGTTTTCTAGATCAATGTTCTGAATCTCAGCACTATTAACATTTGGAGTCGCGTCACACTTCGTTGTAAGAGGCTGCCCTGTGCATTATAGGATATCAGCAGCGCCCCGTCTCTACTCACCAGATGTCAGTAGTCAGCTCTGCTCTAAGGAGTAACAACCAGCAGCACCAAATATTCCCTGAGGAACAATGTAGTCCCTGGTTGAGAACCACAATTTTAAACAATAATCTATTTCCATTTTACATTTGAAACTGAAAAATTTAATTCATCGTGATGAAAATTAAAACTCCAGTGAGAGGAAATAAAAGAAAATCCAATCGCTAATATGAAAGGGTAGAAAGCATTTTCTTGTTCACTTCCCAAGTGCCTGGCTCACAGGTGCTCCATAAATTGAATTATAGACTTCTTTAAAAGCCACTGCCCCATTAAAAGTCTTTTAACAAGACAATTTCAGAAGGAAGGGGGAAATTTTGAATTATTCCTACTTGGTTCAACTTAATTTCACTAAGTTTAAGACAATTTCACTAAACTTAAAACAAGAGATGAAAGAAAATGAGCCTGTGAACAAAGTCACAGGGGGCTACAGGCACCTGGGGCACGGCAGTGAGCAAGACAAGCGCACCTTTTGACCCACGGTACTTTCATGCCATCACCAGACTGCAGAGCCACCAGACTGCCCACACCAGGGCAATGCCATCACACCATACTTGCTATCTCAGCACTGTCGCTGAGACGAGTACACACCCTAGAAGAAAACCAGCACACCACCAATAAAAGATTTACATATATTAGCCCAGATCTATTCATAGTGCCTTATTAATCATAACAATTACTGGCAAATATGAATAATGATAGAGAAAAAAAGTATTATAAAAAAGGGGAAACTAAACATTATGATTTTATCTCAGAAATTATTTCCCCGAGGTATGGAAACAAAAATAGTTGGGCGTAGCGTATGAAAACACAACATTTCTCTTCTGCAAATGACTTTAATATTGCTTCACCAGTATGTTGGACAGTTTCTGGCGCAACACATTTGTTATCAGCTTCCCATAATAGAAAAGACAACTACATTATTTACTTAAAAATAAATGTTACAACATATTCCCATCTCACCCAAAACCAAAAAAATTCTAAATTATTTTTCTCAATGAAAACTATTGAATATTCAGTTTTTATTCCACTCTACTACTTTGTTTCCTATGCATCCAGCCAAGAACTCCACATTTCAGAAGTTCTTTCCTCGTAACCCTTAAACAACTATTTTTCCCTGTGTTCACAATTTTTAAAATTTATTTCACAGTACAAAACACAGTATCACATGCTTCTTCATGTTCCTTTAGTTTTCATCCAATTATTCACTCCTACGTCTGCTGAAGATGTTATGGAAATGAGGGGATTGCTTGATTTTGTTTTGTTTTTTGATTAAATGGTGAGTTTCAAAAAGGATCAACTAAGACAATAAGAGATCAGAAACTTAAAATGATGTCACTTAAACCAAAAGTCTCGAGAAAGACACTAAATATGTCACAACAATAGAATCTAACCTTGGTCACCCCAGTCCGTTTCTCAAGAATTCTAGGCAAACAAGACTCAACAAGATCACACTTCCCCTGGGTTACAGAACTACCATTAACCTAGAGAATATCCTGGCAACTCAAAACTGGTACACCATTTATTTACTCTCAAGAGTCCATCATTCCTTTATTTCCACCACCACCCTTTCAAAACAAAACTTTTTGTTCTGGTCCCCTTCCTCATGTGAATATCTATTGAGAAAACTAGAAAGATAAGCAACAATTCAGCATCTATTGGTAAAAGTCACATATTCAAAACCAGCCCTAAAACACTATTTCTTTAACTGCATAAGCAGAGAATAAAAAAGCATTCGTTGGCCTCTCTATATTCCCGTTTAGATTTTAAGATGTTCACTTGAATTCCTCTCCTGTTTCTCTGTGTCAACTCCCAACTTCACTGTCAATACCACCTTAAGAACTGTTCTTCACCCTCCAAAAAAGGCCTTTAAAACACATTCACTTGAACCTTTAGAGCTCATTGCCATCTACTCTTCCAATGCCCCTACCCTCATCTGACCTGAATTGCTTTTTCATGTTTTAGTACTATTTGTAAACAGATGCCTGAGGCAGACACAACTTTTCCATGATTTACTAGGAGTTATCAATCCACTGAGTCACTTGAGAATCCCTTCAGAGCTATCTTCTTGAGTTTGCTTTTTGTTTGCGATTTTGTTGTTTTTAAGAAGCAGAGCAGGAAACGGAGGGTGGGGGGAAGAGCTACACAGTCTTTTGCCTCTCTCCCCCCTCCCGGGGCTCCCCTCCCCCTTCATCCATCCCCAATGAATGTGAGAACTTCCTGCAGAGAGAACACCATGAATAGGACCTGGCATCTAGACAGGAAAGATAGTACAGGACTGTGAATGCTCTGAATAAAGCTTCTATGCAGCCACTAAATTAAAGGAATTCAGGAGCTACACAAAGGGCCTGGCTATTTAATGGATTCAGTCCTTTCTTTTACAGTATAATTAGGCAGCATACAAATGAAAGCCTTTTCCAAGGAGCTGGACTGGACTAACAAGGCCAGATGACTCTCCTCCATTGCTCCCAGTTCTCCCCTTGAGCCGATGTTTTTACTCTTAGACAAACACTCAGAAGGAAGTTGGTTAGATATAATAATTTAATCCATTCTTCTTAAGAAGTATAAATTAGCTCCTCCCTAGAGGTCAAATTCTCAGGTGCCTTCAAGGTTTACCCCTTTACAGAGTACCATACAAGCAAGTTATTTTAGAATCAGTGTTCAGACTGAGAAAGACTACCTCCTCCCTCCCAAATACACTCTGTAAGCTTCACACACTTATTTCTTAAATAATAATAGAAAATGACCAATTCTGCCTATTAGGTTTATGAATAAGTAGGAGGGAGAACTCACCACACATCTCAGATGTATAGTTGTTCTAAGAATCAATCTAAGCTTCACTCTGGGTCACTTAGAGTTGCAATACTCAAAAAATCAAGTGTCAGTTAACACTGTATTAAGAAAAACAAACAGCTCTCACTGGGGGCATATAAGGAATCTGGGTACTAGAGAACAGTATTTGCAATGAACAGACACAAGCTTATCCACAAACATCTCTTAATTCTCCCTCTCTATTGTATTATGGCGTGTGCGTGTGCGTGTGCGCGTGTGTGTGTGTATAAAAAAGAAGAGGGAAAGGGGGAGACAGAAAGATGCAGGAAGAAATAGGATCTCTAGACTGGGCTAAAACTATAAGCTTCATGAGAACATGAACTTTTGCCTCATTTACTGCCTCATCCCCAGTGAACCCACATCTGCACACAGTGGCAATCAACAATCCATTCACCAAAAGAAAGAAGTTGCAAGACAGGAATTAAGGAATGCACTGTGTTTTCCACAGTTCATACCCTGACCTTAACCCCAATACCTCAAGTTTGAACTACACCTAGAGACAGGGTCTTTAAAGAGTTGGTTAAGCTAAAATGAGGCCATTTTGGTGGCTCTAATCCAATCTAGCTAGTGTCTTTGTAAGGAGCGGAAATTTGGACACACAATGAAACACCACGGTTGCAAGTAGACGGAGGAGGAAGGACCATGTGAGGACACGGGAGAAGGCAGCTATCTGCAAACCAAGGAGAGACACCTCAGAAGAAACCAGACCTACCAGGCCCTTGATCTGGGACTTCTAAGCTTCAGAACTGTGAGAAAAGCACCACCCAGTCTGTGGTATCTTGTTACAGCAGCCCTAGCAAACTGATAGGATGGGAAAGAGGGAATGAGAGAAACTGAAAGGTAGAAGTTAAATGGTTAACCAAAACATTATCTCTGTTTCCAGAAACTTACACTGTCTCCTACTTAATTTTCCATGTTGTGACAATTTTTTTTTTTTACAGGAAGTATGTGCCTTTTTTATATTGGGGAGTGGAGGGAATGAAATCTATCCTTTTGCCCAATTTTTTTGGAGATTTGGAAGGTGATAACATACGGCTGTTAAAAAAGAAAACTATGAGGAGAAACTCAAAACCTAAAAAGGCAGAGAGCGCAAAGTGAAAAAAAGTAAATATATAGACAGAAATGTAAATAAATACATTGAATTTATGGATTCTCAGATTAAATTTTAAACCTGCTATAGGAACCCAACAAAATTTGTGTCTCCACAAAATTAAAATATTGAAACCTGATCCCCAGTGGGATATTAGTAGGTGGGGGTCTTTCAGAGGTGGTGAGGTCAGAGAGCAGAGATCTCATGAGTGGGATTAGTCCCCTTACAAAAAAGATCCCAAAGAACTCCTCCCCTCCCCTACAGGAGAATACAAACAGTCTAACCTGGGAGGGGTCTGCACCAGAAACACCAGGCTGGCACCCAGATCTTGGACCCCCTGCCTCCAGAACCATGAGAAATAAATTTCTGTTATTTATAAGCCACCTGGCCTGTTAGCAGGCCAAATCGAGTAACATACCTTAGAAAAGGAAAGGCTAAAAATTCACAAGCTAAGCATTTACCTTTAGTTAAAATTCAAATGAAAGAGAACTCCTGAAAAAAATAATTGATGAAACTAAAATTGAGAGCATACATTAATTAAATATGGGAGAGGGGGAAAATAGAAGTTTTAGTAAAACCGAATGCTGATTCTTTTAAAACACTACTAATCACAAATCCACAATTAGACCAACAATAAAGACCAGGCACATGTAAAGAAGACATCTCAAATACAGTAGAGACTTCGATAAAGTTGAAAACCAAATGTGGAATACCTTCTCGAAAAATGTATCTTCCCAAAACTGACTGCGGTAGAGTGAGAAAATCTGAAAATAGCTATAACCATTGGATACACAGAAACACCAGTTTAAAAACTTCCAAATCCTGAACGTTTAATCAAGTTCTAAAAAACACTCAGGGAGCAATCAGGTAGCACCTACCTTATACAAACCGTTCCAGGGACAATGAAAAGAAAGAACACTCACCTTCCTTTCAGAAGCCAGTACAACTTGAAACCAATTAAAATGGAATAACAGATCAAGAAAACAACTTTAAGCCAATTCCACTTAAGCAACATAAATAAAACAATATCAAATAAAATACTAGCTAGTCAAATTCAGCAAGATAATTTGTAAAACCTGAAGAATACATGGATTATTTTACAGGAAAATCTACAAATATAATCTACCACATCCCTCACTTGAAGGGGGAAAAACATCAATCCCCCTAAGTACTCTAGGCATAGGGAAATAATCAGTAAAATCAGTATTTCATGATTTTAAGAACAAACTTTTCACAGCATTTTAAAATTAAAAAGATCACATGTGAAACAAATAAAGCAAAATGTTTGATTTAACCTAGTTGGGCAATAGTTGCAAAGGTACCCTTTATATTACTCTCAACTTGATTTAACTAAATTATTATTTAAGCACACATTCAAACAGTGCTCACCTTACAATTTCCAAAGGTTGGTTTGTAAGCAATATGAAGAAAAGAAGAAAATCAAATGACTTAAGTAGAATGTGACTTTAATAACAGCATGAAAATGAGGAAACCTCACTGTAAAAAAAGACTAAGTTTTTCTTCCAATAGTCTTCCTCCACTTACTAATACATAAAACAATCTATTTGTCATGCATTATAGTCTTCCCTGGGGGGTCGGCAATCTAAATTAATACCCCTGACAGTCAGTTTCTGACACAGTTCATTTGAAATCAGTATAGTATTTCAATTTCAAATCTTTAAATCACAGTTTTCCTCCGAATTGTAGAGTCTCATCATTGCTGTGCTTTTTTTTTATCTTTATGTTCAAAATCAACATTGGCTAACATTTACTACTGGTAACTATTTTTTTTTTAAATACAGTCTCATTATAAGGAGCAAAGAAACAATTTTTCCTTTGATCACGATTCACATAGATTTGGTCCAATGATTATCATTTCAATATTCAAAATTGAAAAATGTAAAGCATTTTATAAATATACAATGGTGATATCATATTTTCATTGCTGTTTCAATTCAAATCATTTACTAAAAAAAAAAAAACCCCTCTTTCAACATATACAGCACTTCCCTATAAAATTCAACCTCAGTGCGTGAAGACATGGTCTCAATGAGTTTATCAATTCCCAGCACCCACAGATACCAGTGAAGAGCTCTGTAAAACTGAAACTTCTTCCTCTTATTAGTACCACTTGTTCCTTTCAGTTCACAATAAAATTACTCAAAGTGAGCTAGATTTCTCATGAGATGCTCATTTACTGAAGGTTTAAGGTCACCCAAATTGCATTTCATCCATTATCATTAGGTAATGAGAATTAATACTGTGTTAGAACATGCTACTCATCATCATTTATTTTTTCTATCCTTTTTGAGATGATAAATTACAATATTTCTGGAGGCAGTGTACAGAACTTGACCTCACCCATACTTTTTATAAAAAGCTGTCTGCTGGTAAACAAAGAACAGTTTAAGCAAACTTAGCAACACAAAAAACAAAAACAAAACTGAAAAAAAAAAAGCCTCAATTATACTTGAGGTCTCAATTATAATTGTTTATGTATTGGTGTAACACAAATAAGATTATTAAACCCTAAAATATAATAGTATCTCTAAATTATTGTTTTCAGTAATATCCAAATGCCATGTTTAAAAACTTGACCAAATTATACCAGATACGCTCCCTAAACTACGCTCAAGTCTGTGATCTCTGTCCACACTCTATACTTCCTTCCTTTCCCACACTTGCTACAATTCCTGTTGACATGGGACATAACCGCAATGGAGGAATTGAACTCCTAATTCTTAGGGCAAAAGAGGAAAGCCCAATTAGTATGTACTCAAACCGCACATAAATTGAAATCTCTTATTAAGAAATCTATCCCTGACTTGTAAGTGTACAAGACAAATATTTATACAACTACACAGAAGTTAATTCTAATATTCTATGGTATGTAGCGTAACACACCATAATTACAGTCACTTGTCGATAACGCATGCCAATGGAACTAGAGGCTCCAACCTCACAGAAATGTCAAATATGGGTATGTATTACAAGAATTTTCTCTTCCTATGTTTTCTTTATCAGTAGTTTGTTTGCCGGTTTCTCTTCCTCTGTCAAGTCATTCACCAAGAATTTATTGAGTACCCACCTACCAGGCGCCAAGCATTATGTTAGGTACTAAAACTATAAACATCAGTTTCCACAGAGGCATGACAACAAAGTCATTCAATGCACTGAGTAAGTCTGGTGACAGAAAAGCGCAAGCTGAACATCAGCACACCCTGACCATTATCTGAATAAACAACCACTGCTGCAATGAAACAGCCTCAACACCAGCTTGGAGTAAAATGTAGCAAAAATTATCAGCAAACAATCAAGCAAAGAATTAAAGCAACTTCACTCAGATAAAAGTAAATACCAAAAAAAAAAAAGCAAATTACCGATGCTCTAAGTCAAGATTCCCAAACCCACCAGTGCTTTGGGACCAGGCAGGAAACCTGCACGGGTGAAATACCGGGTCACGAGGACACAGGCACACTCTGAGGAGAGCTGCCACCGCTCGCCAGTGCTACACATCACCACAGAAGGCAGTAGCCCACATCTTCTGACTTAAACAAAAAGAGGGAAAAATAATCATGATGGCAATTTAAAAATATTACACACCATGTCCAGGCAAGAAATAGGTCTGTGCCATGTGTAAGCCATGGGCACCAGTTGGGACCCCTGTTCTAAGTCCTCCAAAACATGATCTAACATCATTCTCGCTCTGATCAGGATAGCCAAAATTAAGCAAAACTCAAAAGGAGAAAAAAGCACAAACTTCTATATCCAAACTTTCCAAATGTATTCTTGTTAACCACAGTGATGTAGTCCTGAAAATCCAGACTGTGGGAAACTTCAGGAGAAATACCCTGGGTTTTTTCCAACAAGTAAATTATAAGGGAAAGCAAGGGGAAAGAAGTAATGGGAAAGGGGCCTCCCTGGTGACACAACAGGTTAAGTCTCAGTACGATGAGGCTGCCGGCAGCCACTGCAGCGTAAGTTCGATCCCTGGCCAGGGAGCTTCCCACATGGCGCCACAAGACCTCTTTTGTCTCGCCTGCTGGTCTCCTCAGCAGTGTATTCAGTAGATCTGCCTGTTCTGCTCCCCACTCTGTCTCTGGTGAATCCTGTCAACCCCTCCCCCACCTCCGGCCTATACCCCAGCTTGTATGCAATTAATTTATAAATAAATTAATCTTGGGAAGGGGTTTTGGGGTAGGGGGGTAGGAGAAGCAAACCCTAAAATTAAAGAAATTTAAAACACCTAAAAACTAGTCATATGTGTGGACCATATGTGGATCAAAATTCAAACTAAGTATTTAAGAGAATTGGAAATTTGACCACAGACTAGATATTTACTGATTAACAGAAATTTGTGTTCCCTTTTAAAGAGTACTTATGTTTTAGCGATAAAATGTAAGTTTACAGATATTTATAGATGAAATTCCATGCTACCCGGATTTGCTTCTCAGTAACCTAGGCAGAAGCAGGGGCCAGGACATGGGACAACACAAGACTGGCCGTGAGAAGGTGACTGTGGATGTGGCAGTGAGTACACCCACATGCATTACACTATTCTTTTAAAGATTTATTTATTTATCTATGCATAGAAGCTGGGGAGCAGGCCAGAGGTGTGCAGGGGGGGGTGGGGGGACATGAGAGGATTCACCAGAGACAGAGTGGGGAGCAGAACAGGCAGATCTACTGAAATACACTGCTGAGGGGAGCAGCGGGGAGACAGGAGAGGTCTGCTGTGAGAGGTCTGCTGCGCCATGTGGGAAGCTCCCTGGCCGGGAATCAAACTCGTGCTGCAGTGGCTCTAGATAGCTTCATAGGGCTGCGCTTAACCCACTGCGCCACCAGGGAAGTCTGCATTAGACTATTTTGCCTATTTTTCAAGTGCCCCTAAATCTTCCAAAACAAAAAAACAAAAATAAATCATTTACCTCTTTCCTACTTAGTATCACCCGATCTTATCACAAGGAGGAAAAAGATTCAAAAGATAAAGAAGATCAAAAGAGGGAGAAGGAAGACTAATCAATTCAATAATAACTATAAAGAAACGAATTAACCTGTTCTTAATTTTAGAATGATTGACTCTGTACACAAGTGACCCCAGGACCTCTCTCAATTATGGATAAAAAGTGTATGAATAAGAAATCCTAAGTAGGTGTAGGTATAGAATCTCATTGAGTGTCTCCCTAATAAGACATAAAAATGCTAATGCTGAATTCCCATTCATTCAAAGGACATGGGATGCTAAAGAGCCAAAGGGACACAATGAATTGGTGGTTTTTAATTTCCTCAAACATGGCTGATGCTCAGTATAGCTTATTATTGAAGGGGTGAATTAGGGGAAGTTGGAGCTTACAACGGGGAATATTTATATAACTCAATCAAAAAGTTATTCATTTTTCTTTTCTAAGAAAGGAGATGAGTGGGCTGGGTGGGGGCGAAAGAGGGTAAAATAAAGCTTTCTATAAAAGTCAACGTGAGGTCAGTAAATGGCTGTACCTTCACCATCGGACAGCGGCCCCACGAATGCTGGGTTCTCATTGCAGTCGGTGTGGCTGGGCATGGAAACAGGGAGCGAGGGAAAGCTGGGAAGATGAAGAAAGCCTATGTAGGAAAAATATACTGGAGGGACAGAGAAGTGATGGTTTTCAGAGTCCACAAGAGAAAGCTGAGCAAATACAGAAAAGATGGAGTGACTTTTATGCCACTTACTGATAGGACGAAAGGCAGCTATAGCAAAATGATAATCATGGCACATGTCCTTGAAAGGAGCAAATCTAAATAATACTGGTAGCTCAACAGCAAGGTTTTCTATTAGTCTTAAAATCATTTCCAAAATGCTGCTGTGGCCTATGAGACCCTTACAGCAAGACATAAGTGTGTGTATCTACTGATTTTGTATTTAATGTAATGGGGAAAATATGAGAATGATCAAAGCACTCTGAACTTGACAGAACATGGCCCCAGACCACAGACAGCATGAGCAGGCCCCAACCGTTTCCCCAGTCCTGCCTCCTGCTAGTCTCCATCTCACTGCACTGAACACACACTAGTCCTTCAGGCTGGGTCTCCTACCTTGGCTCTGTGCCCCACCTGAACTGCTCTCCTTTGTACCCTGTATCACCTCAGCTTAAATGACAAAAATTCACTGTTATAAAAATATGCCATCTTGACTTACAGGCGCACGAGACAGATGGCTACCTGGCTTACTACGTGCCCTCCGTCCGTCCTCAGGGAGGGGAACACGTTTGTCCTGGCAGAAAGCGGTACGCAGTGGACACAGGGCTCAGGAACTCCTCAGGAGGAGGGAGGTCGAGCCCTCCAGGGACCCTTATTCTGCTCTGCTTCAGAATCCCCTGGGTCCTTGGGCAATTCAGCGGAAGTCTGAAAAGGCAGAGGGTCTTTCTGCCTCATCTTTCCCCTCAGACCTTCGAAGAACCTTGTGCCTTAGGAAGCAAGTGTCCTACAACTGTCTGAATTGACAAGGTGGATGAGAATAAAGACAGTATTCCCAGATAAAAACAGGTTTTATCACATGATCAGTGACTGTTGAATATATATTTTCATATCAACAAATGACAGCCCAACAAACATTGATGTTCCTGAGCAAGAAAAAATAAAACAAACTTTAAAATAACATAAAGACAACTCTACTGCCATTCCCCAAGATTCTCCAAGCCAAAAGCAAGTCTCCCTCTCCATGCCACCCCCATAAGGCTACTGCTGTTTGGCTATTCATCCCTTTTGATATGAAGAGCTCACAATCACAGTTCTTTCTCAAGAATTTCTATCCCATACCCCATACATCTTTATCATAAATACACAGAAATCAACTTTACAGCTGGAATATAAGAGTGAGATCATCTAGAGACTTCAGTAAGTATCTGAGCAATTATATTCTTTTTTCTTAAGATCTATTTTATTTTTGCATACAAGTTGGGATGCAGGCCAGAGGTGTGAGGCGGTGAGAGGGTTCACCAGAGGCAGAGCAGGGAGAACAGGCAGATGGACCGAAATACACTGCTGAGGGGAGCAGTGGGCAAGGCAGGAGAGGTCTGCCACGCCATATGCATCGAACTCTCCGCAACCGCTGACAGCTCCACAGCGCTGCACTTAACCTGTTGTGCCCCGAGGGAGGCCCCCTGAGCAATTATATTCTTAAGAATAACCCAACTGCTATATTTTCATTGATTTCAACAACCAAAATTTGAAATCTCGGCATCTAGTCCTGCACAAAACAGCAATTCAATACTCAAAACAATTAACAAGAGGAAAAATGAGAGGCTTAACATGATTTCTATTTCTAACACTGTAAAACTGTTCCCTATACAATCTAGTTCTTATCTACCTAAGCTTACAAATGATCATGTCTTCCTGCTCACTTTATAAATAAGATTCAAGTCACAACTCACTCTGACAGCCCAGGAATGGGTTATGCATTCTTCCCAAAGAGCTCTCTGCAACCAGAGCACTCTGCCACCAGCTCTTCCCAACCAGACCTCTGCAAGTCTAATCAAATAGGTCGTGAAAGGGAAAAAAGATCAAATCATCTCAGAAGTTTTATTACTCCGTGATTTTATAACAGAGAGAAAACTGGATGTATCAGAAGGGGGAGTCCTAGCTTTGCCAACTTATTAGTTGCAACTGCTCTGAAAGTTTTGACCTTCACACCCCGCCCCTCCCCCAGCATCTATTCCACAGGGCAGCGCCCTTTTCCCTGGATCTCCAGCTCCTAACAGATGCTTTCAGTGCTGTTCAAGACTCCACTGAGGTGGTCTCCAGAAGCTCCTCTCCCAACCCATCCTGCAGGAGGCTGCCCTCTCACAAATCTAATCGTGTCACTCCCCACTTGAAAATGTTCAGTAGCTCCCACTGCTTATCAAATCAAGCCCTTGTTATGTGAAGCCTTTCATCATCTGGCCCGGCCTCCTTTTCCGTCTCATCTCTGACCACTCTTAATCACCTACCACTTCACCACCCGAGGGACTCACACGTGGTGGTGCCCTATCATTCATGCTTCAGTTCCTGACGTGCCCTTTTCATGCAGTGCTAGTCCCCCATTCACACAGAGAATCCGTCCCAGGAAGCTGTTCCAGAATTTTCCACTTCCAGCAACAGTTGGTTTTTCAGGCTTCTGAGTTCTCTTGGCACTCTGTAAATGCCTCCATTAAGGCATTTCAAGTTTTATTATAATTGTTTATGTAAATTCCCCCAACATACACCAGATAGGAAAGCCTCGACATTCCAAAAGCATTCATCCTGAGAGTTTCATAAATTGAATATAAACACTCCTTTTAGACCACTTCGCTTCTGTCCATGGTCAGAGCCAGCACTGCTGACATTTATTTTAAGTGTGAAAAAAAAATGACTCTTATAAGAAAACCAAGGAATTAAATAACATTTGCATCACCTTCCTAAAAAGTTGCCACACGTATGGTAAGAAGGCAACAAAGTGCCACTGAGATCTAGAAAATGGGTGGTGAGCCAGGCGCACTAACCAGCTAAATGGACGACTACCCTTGAATTAGTAGTATAATGCATACACTCATCCTCAGCAAAAATACGAAGAGCGGCGTAACTCCAATTCCTAGCTACAGTGCCTAGTGCTCAAGCTTTACTGAATTAGTGCTATCCCCTCATACTTCCCTCTTTCATGAACCGGCCCCCAACTCTCCCATCACTCAAACTGCAAACCTGTCATTTCTGAGCGTCCATCACCAAAACAACCAATTAGACATTTTCTGCATCTGTCTCCTTTTCTCCCTCCACAGCCCTAAATCAGACCCTTAGTTTCTCCCTGAATCACACAAGTTCCTAAAGGTTTCTCTGCTCCAATTCTAATCTCTCTCACCCCAGATTCACCCAACGCTTGCACTTCTTAAGCTGTATTTGTATGAATCAGTCACCTGGGCATCTTGTTGAAAGGACTGATTAAGTCTGAGGTGGGTCTGAGACTCTGCATTTCTAACACACTCCCAGGCATGCAGGTGATGCTGGTCCACAGATCACATTTCCTGGAGTGAAGCTCAACTCAGTGCAGTCCTAGAACCAAGTGCCTAAGAAGCAGTCAGCAACAGAGGCTGGATGACCAACACAGCTCAAAGGAAAGGTGCAAGCGTAGATTTCTATGCTAAGAAGAAGCTTAAATTAGACACTCCGACGTGCAGATTCTATGCTCTCTATGGGATATCGGTAAGATTGTCACCCCCTTTACAGCCCAGAAGCCTGACAAAGCTATAAGCTCGCAGGTATCACTTCAACTACTGCTCTCACCAGGTTCTGACTTAGTAACGATCTACAGGCAATTCTGGTAGAGCCTACTCTAACATTACAAATGTTTCTAAAAAATAAAGATACTATGGGGGGGTTGGGGGGTAAGGGGGGGTGGGTAAGAAAGAAGATACTCTGCCAGTGGCTACAGAGGCTAAGTACGCTTGTGCTTTTGAGAGCACCTTAAAGATAAATGCTTACTACTACTTCCCTTTATCCATCAGTACTATGGAGAGGTTAATTACACTCATTACACTCGGTTAATCCGTATGCTTCTTAGAACCAAGAGGGCTGTCAACTATGTGGTTCTTTGGTTGGGGGGCAGGCATGGAGGATTTTATGCACAACTACAGAAACAGGAAACAATGACAGCTCAAGTCTCCAGTAGCAGCAGCAAGCCTATTTGGGATTTAAAACAAGAGTTCTGACTACTCCAGCTCTCAGAAATGGACTTTTGAGCGGTACCCTCAGAATGACGTTATACTCTTAAGCAATTCCAAGTCTCTGTTTATAGAACTTTTGTCATCATGTATTTGTCAATGAGACAGTGTCATTCAGATTTTGGTCAAAAACACCAAGTCCTTCTTATAACTTGGTTTACAAAGCGAATGTCTGCTTTATAATTACAAGAACCAGTAACATGTCTCCTGATGATTACATTGCTGCTAACATGTCTGTTAATATTCCCCATGAAAATCAACTTGCCTGGTGTTGATATTACTCTAATGAGTTACTGAGGACTCTAAAAATTTTTGTCACAGAGGGCAAAAGGTGCTAATGATGGTGGAAAACACACTGGCAGGCACTGTATCTGAATGTTGATTAGTTTAAACTAGACATATTTTCAGTTGAATTAGAAGCATAACTTATTTAGTCAAACAGAATTTGAATAATTATTTTTTACTGTGGTGTTTATCATTTTAAAACATAAAAAGACAAATGAAAATCTTTTCCCAGTATTCAACTGACCAAAAGAGAAAATGTTTCATAGAGATATTTTCCTCCACTTAAGCCCCTAATCCCCCCCAAAAAGTACAGGTCTCACAGTCATGGATGAAAGAGCTAGTGTGTGTTGCCGCTTATGTGAACACTTAAGGAAGTGCCTCCGCCTCATCCACGTAAAGTTTAAAAAAAAACTGCTTCATCAACAAAGATCAGATGAGGAAAATTACAAATATGTCTCCCAGGTTATGTGTGACCAATTAATTATCACCCAAATTTTACATTAATTTGCTCAAAAGATGACACGCAACCAAAAGGAAGCGCCTGCTTCAGAAGAGAAACTCAGCATTTCCCACAAATCTCATAAATCTGAGGAAAGCAAAACCCTCACAGGCCTTAAACAAAGAAGAGAATGTCTTTCAAGGCCCCCTGCCAGGCTTCAGGGCAACCTCAAACATGCACACATTTGCATCTTCCTTTCAAAAAAGCTAAATTAGTATTTTGCTTCATCCAGAACTTAGATTCTCAGAAACTGTGAAACCAAACGGAGCCCAAATGACTCAAGTGGATAAAAAGGCCTACCTACTTCCACAGAAATGTACCTGGTAAATCTTAAGGATTAAGCTGGAATTACTAATCCTAAATTTAGCCTGGCTGGACTTTGAACTAGTAATTTACAGTTGTTCTTCAAACAATTCAGTATCTCAGAGTTATGACCAGAGTCTGCCCCTTCTAGAGCATCCAGGCTTGGCTCCAGGGCCTCCTGTGGACACGCATGGTGTGTTAGTTAGGAGCTTCTCTCCTGTAGGGCTGCCACAGTAATCTGCAAACACTGTGCCTCTTGTGGAACGCTTTGCAGCTTCATATTATAATGCTGGCTTCCTTTTTTTTGTTTCCACAAACACGCCCTCAAATCCATAAGTATTTCAAAGGATACTAGAAAATTCAAACGAATCATGTTTGAATCAAAAAGCACCTTTGACAAAGTAGATACTCACAGTAATTACTGGGTGAGCGAGTGAAAGTGTGCTGTCCGCCAGTGTCACTGAGCAACAGTATAGCCCATCTTCCCTAATGAGCCCTAATTGACTCTAATTAACATTTGTGGCAATTTACTATCGCTAAAAATAATAAAACCACACTCCATTTGTCTAACAGCTCACAGTTTACAAAGCACTTCCACATATATCAGCGAATCTGAACCTCACAAAGTTCTCTGAGACACATTTTTTTTAATCACCTTTTTCTCTCTATTAAAGGAGGCTTGAGGAGGCTAAAGGCTCATTATAGGCCTCACGTCAAGTAAAGCAGCCCCCCACAGTCGGCTGTGGTGTCTAGTTCCCCACACTGCTCTTTCCACCCCAAAGTCCAGGGCTCGGTTCCTAACAACCAGTACTGTCACTCATTTCACCTGATCGTCTCACCCACCTTGTGTGAAACATATTCTTTTTCTACAGAGAAGCAGCAAGTAGAGCTCTGGATCATAGGCACAGCTGGACCTCAAGTCCAGACCTTAACTTTCGAAATCTATTCCCTATTGCTATGTTCAAACTGGCCGTGGAGGTTATGAGGGTTAAGTTTTCCACACGCAGCAATTCAAGGTGAACACTTAGAAGGTAACTAGTTAACTCTGGCATCAGACGCCTAGGCTTGATTCTATCTAGACCTTGCTCTCTGTACAACTCTACTTTTAAAATAAAGTATGTCCAATATGTAAAAGAAACCATATCCAAGAAACATTTTATATTCCAGCTCACCCCACAGCAAAGGGATACCCTGACATACCCAAATGCTAAGAGTCTATCAGTTGCCATCCTAAGAGTAATGGTAACAGAAAGCTAAAAGGAAACTAAGAAGCAAAAAAAGAGACATAAAATCAGAAAAAGATCTCTTTTTCTTCCTTCTCTCCCTATTTTCCTCAATATATTCAAAATAGCTACCAAACTACACTGCTCTCTATCAGATTTTAATCCTTGCCTATCAGTAAAAAGGAAAGGCATAAACTCTGGGGGAAAGTGGAATTTTAAATCAAAGAAGAAATAAATCAAAGAAGAAATAATTCAATTATCCAATAAAAAGTGTGGGAACAATATGTTCTTTCCTACTTCCTATCTTTTAAGAACAGATAGATTAAAATTTTCAGATGAAAATGAAACTATCATACACCACAGAAAAATATGCAAAACTTTTTAATTTGGGGATGGAAGGCCTCCTAAGCATGTCATAACCCTGTGTGAGAGAGAGAGAGAGAGTGTGTGTGTGTGTGTGTGTGTGTGTGTGTGTGTGTGTGTGTGTAAGGAAGAATACGAACCCTCCAAGTGAAGAAGTGTTTACTTCTTTCCATAAGGAGTGATTTTTCTTACTTAAAACAATAGCAGCTGCTGCCCAGTATACCACCTCTCTAGGAAACCATCAAGAAAAATTTCTCCTCTGCTTCACATCTGGAGCACATATTCTACATGCCAGATACAATGTATTTTTACCCTTCTGTACTTTTGTGCTTTAAAAAAGTTCCCTTCATATTAAAAACCAACAGTCATCTTTGAAGAATTAATCAACTCAGTAGGTTAACTTCCATATAAGGGAAGCTAAAATTTTTGCTTAAGGTAAGTGTTTAAATCAAAATGGAACCCAGTATGAAAGGCAGTATCTCTCACACCCCTAAAAATATTCAGTCTTTCTGTTAACAGGAGCAAAATTCTCTTTTCTTTCTAAGAGAGAGAAGGTATTCAAAGCAGTAGTAGTTTTCATGATAAAGACCCCAAAACCAGCACACAACAACAACAAAAAAACCCAAAGTTTATTGAACTGAGTTGTTTCAGTTTTTTATATCACATAGCAGTAGAACTATGTAGAGGTACCTGAATAAGCTATGTATGGTGAGAAATCTTTGTTTTCCTTAAAAGAATATAAAATAAAAAGAATATAATGAATCCTGAATCTTCTTAGTAAGCATGTCTAAATGGAAATCTTTTTCAGACTCCATTCTTAAATTCTTCTAAAACTTTTTTTATTTAATTCCAAGATTTCTTTTCCAACATCTCCATTCTTCTAATAATTTCATCTGCAAAGTACTGGACAAAACCACCACTGATTTTCTGACCACCTAGCCCTGTACCTCTTCCCCCCAACTATCTGTCAACTTTAAAGATCTATCGCAAATTCCCCAGAGGCTGACATCCCTGACAAAGTCTAATTTCCCCTCTCTGCAATTATAATATCCAACTGTTACATTAGAATCCCCCCACAACCTGTCAAAATGATATGCAATCTCTCAAAAACAATGATTAGAATAAAAAAAAAACTAGAAACATCTTGAAGTAATACAGAAACCACCAAGTGTATGAAACACAATGCTTTCAACTTTCACTTTGACCTAGGTAAAAAGGGGGCCAAAGACAGTAAATAAATTCATAGCATAGAGGAAAACAAGGACACAGAAGAGGTCATCAAAATCCTGGGGCTATCCCTAATTCTGAGCCTGACTGGATCAGTGTTCTTATACCAGACACGTACCCTCTCAGGTGCGCTTGCTTCCTTTATAAAAATATAAATGGGATCCTAAACTCTGTAATCAAAGTAACAATAGAAAAATTTCATTTTCTTTAACTCCTTTTTCTCCTATGGACTCTCAGTACAAGAAGAAAAGCACATAGCTCACCGTAAATTAAAGCTAATAAACTAGTGAATTTTGCACATTAGGATCCCTCAAATGGTTATTGTGACTGTAAACTTCATAAACTGAACTATGACCGTATCTTGCTTTTACCAGACAACTTAAGAAAAGAATCTTTAATTCAAAAAGAAGATGCACTTCTTTAAACTCACCTCTAGCACGCTGCAGTCTGTTGAAGAGGAGAGCGGGAGCAGGGAGAGAGTGAATCAAATATTATCTATTCTGTCATCTGTCCTAAACTATAGCAAAAAGACGGTCTACTTTGGTTGGCTTTCTTTTGCTTATTAAGTGCAAATCCATTCCTTTCTAATGAGGAAAGGCAAGAAATTTGACTATTTTAAACCTATGGACATGTCCTACAGCACTTAAAACAACTCCAATTTTCAGCCCTTCTAATTGGAAGAACAGGCTTGATAATGGAGCACCAGAATATTAAAGAGTTGGAAGAGATCTCAGACTCACCCTACTAAAAGCTCATGGTTTTACTGATGATGAAATCAAAACCCAGGATATGTTCAAACGAATGCCTAAAATCATACCAAAGTTTCCAACTCTCAGACCACAGACCATCATGTCTCAAAAAAGTGGTACAAAATATTTCCCAAAGTTGTTTTTGAAAAGAACAAAGTTACTTTCACCTGACCCCAGGCAACATCAAGTCAAATTCAAGAACTGTTAAGATGGAGCTCCCATTCAGGAACCAAGGGGCAGCCAGACAGCTTTCAAAATAGATGTGGGAACAAAGCGAGAATTTCTTAAGATAGTCTCATAATAAAATAGAGATCAAAACCGGTCCTGTGTATAAAATTTCAATCTTTGGCTCATGTGTCAGGCATGAACTGGCTATAAAATCCAGAGAGTCATTCAGTGGGCACTGAAGACAAGTACAGATCATACTCTCTTTTGCTGTATTAAAAAGATGCTTCATATCTGAAAAGAAAGTCCAAACATTCAAACATATTATTAATTAAGGCAGGTATATAAAAAGACTTATTCTCCAAATGCTCTTCATCAGATATATGAGTCAGAAGAAAGAGCAACAAAAACCAAATACTTCCTAATTGAAAATACAGGGGAAAAAACAAAAAAGAAAAATCAACCAATTGAAAATTTCATAAACTTCAAACTTTTAGATTTTTCACTCATTACTGAAATAGTCCAAAACCAAAGTACTTCAAGCCTTATTCAGTCTTCAACTGAATTTTGATACATAAATGAGGCTAGCTTATTTTTAGCAAGTTCATTTGGGAAAGTGGATACCCAAAATTCTGGATTTCTGTTTGGTTTTCGCTATTGAGATTTACATACTCACAAATTACTTATAAGCTATAATAGAATATTCCACTCCAATTTCAATAGAACTTTTAGGTTCCAAACTCAGAAACTGCCAGACTTACACTTCAACAAGACACTGTCATTAAATACATCTTATAAAGTATTAAAGCAATCGCAAATGTTAAAACACAGCAGGGAAACTATTATTTCAGGAGGAAGGGGGCATTATGGAATGATCATGCTATGTTTCATTAACATTCTGTAAGGTATAGCAGGCATATATTATTTTGTGTAACGTGTAACAAAACCATTCCATCTCTAAATCAAAATATAGTAACGTAGTAATCCTGTAACTGCAATTATGCTTGATTCTAAACCACAGTATCACACGAATTGAAAGAATTGCTATTTCACAAATAACCAAATAGCCTAAGTTCATAATCAAGTATCACCAAAGTCTTTCCAAATTCCCAAGTTTCATTTAATCAACATTTTCTGAAGTCTAGAGTTGACGTCTCACAAATTCAAGCACAACCAGTCACACAGACTTAGGTTACAAATACCTAATATGTCTAAGGAATTCACAGGGTTGATTTTGTTTTGCTTAATTAAACTATCTTTAGAAAACCAAAGGTAATAAAGAAGGGTCTGTCCAGAAGCACAGTGACATGAGGCCAGATTCAAAAATCCCTCACCAACAGTGTTGCGCCACATGCCTGGGTTTAAAAGGATGGAGTAGGTTTTAGGAGGTGGGGTTTTTTGTGTTTTTTGTTTTTCCCCCAAGAAGGCTTCATTTTCCAAGACTGTTTTGAACATTTTGATTTCTTTTTCAAAATGGCAGGTATCTTTAAAGGGAAAAAGAGTGGCTGTTGAGCGGCTTTAGGATCTCTCAAACTTTCACCATACAATTAAACCCTTCTGTCCAGATAAACTGACTGCATTCAATCCTGGCACATAACAAAATCATTAAACCTAAGATGTCTCATTTGACAGATGTCTCATTAAATTCATCTCAAAGCTGAGGTAAGAGATGCCTTTGAAAAGGGGAGTGGGGTGAGGAACACCTGTTAATTCTAAGAAAACTTTGAGACTACTCAAAATGCACATAGCTTCACTCACATGAAACAGAAGATATTAACAGTATGTGGCGCATCTGAAATCTCCTGCCATGGGAGAAATGCCTCTGTGCATGTGTGTTTAACATCCCTGGGGACACAAACAGGATGGAAGGCTGAAGAATCAGGGCCCACACCACCAGCTGCTTCACGAAATTCCACAAATTCAATTCAACAAATGTTTAAACTAAAATGTCAAGTTTTATAATAGACTTGGATCATATACAACTTTAATGAGGGCTATGTTATCAATAAACTAAAAGCTAATTCAGACTTGTAGACAGAAAGAGAATGAACAACAAAACACCTTACACTTAAAAAGATAATAATCATCATTTTGGATCACCAAACCTTGAAGGTGGTTGATTTAATAATCTTACAGCAACAAAATGATACAACTTTCAACCAGGAAACTTGTCAAACTTATTTATACTCATCTCCTCTCCCTACAATTATTTCAGTGAACACCAAAGACACACCATTTTAGGAATAACCATGAAATTCAGAGAATGGCTTACTTATTCTGCAGCTCTTCATAAGTTGTGCATTCTAAAAAATGCACAACAGTAATATAACACCAATAAGGCACTAATGAGAACTAAAACAGAGATTGTTTAAATAAAAGGTTTAAGCAAATCTGTCATGGTGGGTACTTTTGATACTTAACAAATAAGAATACATTTTAAAGGAACTGAATTGTCACACCTGCATCCTGAAAAGACATCCACATTTCAGATAAAGTGTTAATTCTCTATAGCCAAAGAAGATTTCTAGTCTATTTTTACAAATGAGGAGTGCTTGAATGAGAGAAAAACAAATCAGTAGGTAAACTATTTCCTATCAATGTAAACACAAGTGTGACCACAGACAGCAAGCAGGGTATTGAGCACACTTTAGTACTGTACTCTCTTGGCACTACCTATTTGCCAGTATTCGTTATCTTTTTAAAGGGAGCATGATAAAAATAGAGCTATCCATACTTCACAAGAAATACCACTTTGGACAAGAGGATAATGCCGTCTCATTACCGACCAAAAAAAAAAAAAAAAAAAGGCTTATTTTCTGAATGCTTTTAACCACATGAAAAATTCAAGTGTAAATGAAATTCAGCATTGATTCATGGAAAGTGGTATGACCTGCAAAACAGAATATCCAGCTCTCTCCTCTCAGCTCTGGCAAGGACTGAAAAACCACAAGTAAGAGTCAAACCTCTCTATGCATCAGTTTCTCCACCTGAAGAGGACTGACACCTACTCCTCCCTAGTAGCCTAGTAGCGTTTCTGAAAGGACAAATGAGACCATTTATGTGAATGCCCTTGAAGATTTCAGAAGATGATAAACCCAAAATATTACTAGCTGTTATCACAGGAGAGTTATGATGGAAAAGACAGCACGTACTTTACATTAAAATACAACAAATATAAAATTTAAATACAAGAAACAACAAAGTTAAACCCTTTGTTCTTAAAATTAAAGGGCTGTTCCAGCACACCCTGGTGTCACACGTTCATACCACGTTACTCAATCCTGCGGTAATTATAGTAATAAGAGACTGCTTGTCAATATTACAGTTTAATCCTGAACCACCCCTTCTTGCTTTCCATGCAGGAAACCATGTAAGGCTTGATCATTCCCAGAAGAGAAAAAGAGAAGAAATATGAGAGGGGTAGTAAGGGACTGCTCGCAATCCCAAGAAGTTACACATAAAAATATCTTGTCCAAGATACACTAGGCATAGTGAGTATGCTCTCCATTCTGTCAACATCTTTTCTCACTATTATTTGAACCGAAATAGATACACTAACTCCAAAAGGTGGTGGACAAGAATCAAAAAACATTTTTTTAAAAAGTAGTTTAGTACTGCCCTTGGTCAATGACACAGCTTATCCAGGAAGTCCAAAACGCAAGCTCATTAATGTACTGAAGTCCATGGCTTACGTCAGGCAACCTAAATTCTTGAGTTTTTTTAACCTGAAATTACTCTTTGCAATAAAATTTTAGATGGTTGATTTTACAAGGAAATTAAATGTTAGTGTACTTAACATAAGTAACTTCAGATAAAGCCTTTTAAGTTTTTTCAAATTTAGGTCAGCTAAGGGAATGGCTACTTAACATGAAGGTGCAAAAACAGTTTTCAAGTTTTCATTAACAGCTCCGTAATTTGATAGTGCCTTTGTCCAAGGTCTTTAGTTCATTAAAGACTTTCATTTTATCCTAGCCAATAAATATTTAAATATTCAAAGCAACCACAAATGTTTTTCAAAACCTTTAAAGAATAACTTAAGTTAGGCTATAAATACTAAAATTTATTGAAAGGTGACCCTTGAATGAAAGTTCTCCGCTGGACAAGAACATCTCACAACGACCAAGTGACCATAAAAACAGCAGATAATGTACTGAATTTAAATATAGGAAAATAATCAAAAGGCTTCGATGGCAATTAACTCCCACTACACATGAACAAAAAGATATACAGGAATAAATTTGAGTGTAAGTTACATGTAAAATTATAAAACAAAGAGGGCACCCAACAGTGGCTTCAAGTGATCCATCTAAAGCACACATTAGTTCTCTTCCATGAAAAAGAATAGCAAATGTAACACTTCGATGCTGAGTGTCCTACATTTCACTAGAGCACTGGGGTAATTTCTAGGAATCTTCTCTAGCGAGGTAGAAGCTTCACTACAGACGAAATCCATACAATGTTCCGATAATAAGTGAGCCCACTTATAACAAGGCCTTTGCTTGGTCAATAGCAAAACTTCCTTCAAGTGGACTCACTGTAAGCTAAATTTTGCTCTATGACAGATGAATATCAACACAGAGATGTTTGTTATATTAATTTAGGCTTAAAATAAGCACAACTTTGTAAGAGAACCAAAATAAACAGACATCTTTCTAACAGATGTCTTTTCTACCTTCTGGGACACCTGTACACTGGCTTCATATTCAAGAACAGGATGGACACCCTGTGTGGATTCCCCACTTTTTTAGTTATTGTTACAAGTGTGCGCACAGAAACATACATATTTTTATTTATGCATACGAAATAATGCAAAGAAGTTCAGATGAAGTTAACAATTACTGTGTTTCAAAAACAGAAATATAAGATTTAATCAGAAAGATAATTTATCACTTTCATATTGAGATACGTTTTTAAAAAAACCCTGTATACTGTCCACTTAAAACATTTTAGACATCGACGTTAAGTAAATAATCAAGGAGAATCAAAGATTTTAATTTGACTATGACAGCCAAAATCTTTCCTGACACCCAAAATTTTCCCATGACCAATACATTCATGGGAGGCAGAGGCTTTTCATAAAAATATAGTTAATAATGTTCAATTTAACATCCCTTTGCTTTATGTATGTATTTCCTTCAGTTCGGTTATAAGGGCACTTACATTCTCACATTAAACTTCTCATTCCAACTGTGATCATTTCATGCTTTCGCAAAATGACAATATTTCACAAATTACATGAGTTACAGGAGAACGGGATATAGTCATTACTCCCACATTTAAAAAAAACAAAACACCTATTTCCCAGGCCATAAACTTTATAAGGTATGTCATTCAGTTGTAATATTACCATCAGATTCAACTGGACTATGATATGGTTTTCTTTATAAGTGAAAAAAATCAGACAGTCACTTGAAGAATTACACAAAAACTTCAATGAAACACAGCAACATCTCATGGGGAATGCTACTGGTCTTGTGTATTTCAGCGCTGGAGTAAAGATTTCTTCCTTGAAACTGACTAACTGTAAGTACCACACACACTGAAGGAAAAACATATTAAAATAGAAAGTGGCTACAGAGTTACAACTAGGATTATTTTTCCAAGATCACCCACAATATAGAATAGTTAAATTGGGGAAAGATTTAACTCTCTTGATTTAATTTTGCTAAGTTAATTTTAACAAAATTCCTTATCACTAAGTACACAGCTCTTCAAACCAAAGGAGGAAAAGGATGGAAACAACTTTATAAAGTTCAAATATAACAACCAGGATCTACAGCTTCCTAATTTAGCATGTGCCAAGTCTTTAGCCAAGAATAACAGCAGTCACCTCCAGTCAAGAACCTGATCTAATATGCCATTACATCTCAATAAAGTTGGAATAAACAAACATGAAAGTGAAAATAATTTTAATCTTGGACCGAGCAAAAGCTTTTAAATCACATCTCAAGAGACAGTAACTACTTAAAACTCTTAGAGTGATCCTACGGCTAGTCCACTGCATTGGCCAGTTCTGGTTATAAAAGCTGCAGGAAAGGAGAGAAAGAAGTGGATGAAATCACTTTTAATGCAAAAATCAAACTTGCAGAAGAAATTGAAGTACAGCAACAAAGGAGAAAAGAGCACGGCAAAGCAGCCCATCAGTGAGGTTTCTAATGGGGACTTGGAGGGAAAATAAGCTGCACGGGCAGCTGGAGAGCGCGCCAGTAGCCAGGAAAGAGCTCCTGAGGGCACAGTAAGGCTACTGCGGTCAACAGCAGACGGGCTACCGCAGGCCGCGGGTTCGAGGGCATTTCTGTTGGTCGTTTTCCTCAATGGCTTTTCTGTGGCTCTAGTAGTTAGCCTGAAAAGCCAGAGAGAGGCCTGAAGGAACCGCCTCATTGTTAAATGTACTTCTGCCTCTCAGGAGCGCCTGCTTCCTGGACTTCCTGAGGGTTGGGCCGCCTCCTCACACTGCTTTCCAATCCGAGTCCTCAAAATGGACAAAAAGTCGCAGATTTCCCGGAGATTATCTGTGCGGGCTGCTAAAAAGTAACAAAGCCGCGGGAGGACCTGCGTCTGCCCGAGGGCTGGGCAAACCGACCGCCGCTGAGACCCGAGCAGGACTCGGGACCTGAAGTGTTTACACCCCACAAGTCCAAGCGCAGGTGACCCCTTACCTGCATAGAAGCGGATGAGACAGCCGATCTCCGAGTCCATGCCTTCCTCCTGCACCCGCCACAACTCCCCAAATCCCAGTTGGAAGAGGTAGTCATTTTGGATCTGCAATGGCTTCTCGTCCGCCTCCAGGCGCCGGGTGGTCTCTCCGTGGAGCTGCACATACAGGGTGGGCGGTGGAGGCGCCTTCTCCGCGGCCGCCCCGCAGCCGCCAGGAGTTGATGGGGGGCGGACAGGGACAGCGGGGGTCGCCTTTTCCTCCCCGGGCCGACCTCGGGCGGCCCCGCCCGGGCCGTCGACGCCCCTGGGGGCTTGCGGCTGCGGCGGCGGCGGCGGCTGGGCGGCCGTCGGGGAAGGCGGCTGGGCGCCCGCGCCCGGCCGGGGTGGCGCAGAGCGGCCGGGCCGGCGAGGCTGGCCGGGGGCGCCAGTCGGGGCCGGGGCGGGGGACGGGTCGGCCTCGAGCTCCTCGGACGACGACGACGAGCCGCCGCCGCCGCTGCTGTAGGGGTCCAGCCGGTCGGACACGCTCTCGGCGCTGGGGCTCAGGCTGAAGCTCTCGGTGTCGGAGGCCGGGCCCGCCGCCGCGCCGTCCAGGGGCCGCGGGGCGCCCGGCTCGCCGGGGCTGGAGTCCGAGGGCGCGGGGCTGGCCCGCGGGGCGCGGCAGGCCCACCCGCCGGGGGCCGCCCCGGGCAGCGGCAGGTCGGCGGGCGGCGCGCACGGCGGGCCCCCGACGGCCGCCGGCCCGCTCCTGGCTGGGGGCGCCGGGTCGCCCCGCCGGCCGGCGTCGGGGGCGGGCTCGGCGGCCGCGGGGCCGGGCGCCTGGCCGGGCACCTTCACCACGCCGCCGCCTTTGTGGCCGAGCTGCAGCAGGCGGGCGGCCACCTCGGCGGCCGTGGTGTCCAGCGTGCAGAGCACCGGGCGCAGGCAGGCGGCGGCCAGGTGCCGGTCGAAGACGTGCACGCAGCCCCGCCGCAGCTGCTGCCTCACCCAGTCCCGGTCCGACGGCTGCAGCTGCAGCATCTGCCGCTGCCTCAGGAGCAGCGTCTTCCTGTCCAGGCTGCGGGTGCAGAGCGGCGCCGGGGCCGAGCCCGCGGCGGCCAGGCCGGCGGCGCCGGGGCAGTGCGAGGCGGCGGCGGCCGCGGACAGATTCCTCTTGAGCCGCCCTCGCCGCAACAGAAGGGAGTTGGCGCCGCCGCCGGCCCCGGGCCCCGGGGCCGCCCCGCCGGCGGAGGGCTGGGGCGCGCCGCGCCGCCGCCTGCGCCCCGCGCCTCCCGCCCGGCCGGCCGGCGGCGCCTCGCCGGGGGCCTCAGCGCGCGCCGCTCCGTTCGGGGCCGCCGCCGGGGTCAGCGCGGGCTCCGGGCTCCGGCCGCCCCCGGCCGCCGCGGCCAGAGCCGCCGCCGCCGCCGCCGCCGCCGCCGCCGCTGCCGCCGCCGCGGGAGCCGGAATTCGGTCCTCCCGGCCGGGCTCGGGGAGTCGCTGCGCCGTGGCCGCGGCGGCGGGCTCCATTGCAGTGGGGCTTCGCGCTTCCCCCCCAGCTCCGGAGGCAGCGGGCGGAGAGGGAGGCGGAGGGGCGAAGGTGGGAGACGGCGGGCGGCGCGGGAGAAGGGGAAGCCAATGGCGTTCGGCGCGGCGGTTCCGGGGATTATGTGGCAACGGGGAGCATTCCGGCGCGGCCTCGGTGTTCCATCCCGCACGCCCGCTCGCCGCCACCGCCCCCCACGCGCCCTCCCCGCCCGGCCGCGGGCTCCCGCGCGCAGGCCCCGCCCGCTGCCTCCGCCTCACCCGGGCGGGCCGGCCAGCCGCCGAGCCCGGCTGATTGAATATTAATCACGCGTCGGGAGGCGGGAGGCGGGAGGCGGGCGGGGCGGGAACGCCTCGCGGGCTCATGAATATGCATCGCCGGCATGACGGCATTCCCGGGCCGAGTGGGGAGAGCGGGGACGGCGGGGGGCGGGGCTTAAGGGTAAACAAACGTGACGCGCGCGTAGGGGGCGGGGCAGGGGCAGTTTCCCGGGAGGTTCCAGCGCGGGCCGGAGAGCGGGTGGCGGTGAAGAGAGAGCCGCGCGGTGCACGTCGGAAGTTGTAGTTCTGTGGCTAGACGGGCGTGGCTGAGAGAAAACCACGGAGAACTACAAGCCCCAGCGACCTTTGGATGGTGCCCCTCCGTGCCACCCGCAGCCGGCCATGGACTGTGGGTATTGTGCCCTCTGCTGTTGAACTCTGTCCCCAGTCATGTTCTTGTTCATTCACTTTCTTTTTTTTTTTTTTTTTAATTTATTTTTTTTAATATATATTTTTATTGTTATTTATGTCTTTTACATTTTGCATTCCCCTAGGATAGCCCACCACCAATTCACCCGTGATCCATCTCCATGGTCCCTTGTGTTCTTTTCTATTCCATT
This sequence comes from Scalopus aquaticus, assembly GCA_004024925.1. Lineage (NCBI taxonomy): Eukaryota > Metazoa > Chordata > Mammalia > Eulipotyphla > Talpidae > Scalopus > Scalopus aquaticus. The sequence goes on along the minus strand of PVIJ01004996.1, from coordinate 225 downwards.
TTGTGCCCTTTCCCTTCCCTCCCTCTGGCTCCTTCCTTCCCCCCTCCCCCCCCACTGATTGTCTCTCTCCCACCCGGCCTCCCTATAGTCCTGTTATAAGTGAAACCATTCGATATTTTTCTCTTTCTTTCTGGCTTATTTCACTGAGTATGATCCCCTCTAATTCCATCCATGTCGCTGCAAATTGCATGTGTTTATCTTCTTTCCATGCTGAATAGTATTCCA